>JBBPBX010029088.1:13406-34406 GCA_038048925.1 Garcialebias charrua | reverse complement strand
ATATATGTGTGTGTTTGTGTGTGTAAGGGGCAGGACATTATAAGATATTGCAGCTTCTACCTGCTCCTTTTCGAACAGAAAACATAAAATTTGCATGTCACTTGGGCATAATTATTGGTATTAACTTTTTTTTGTGTGTTATCCTATTTTATTTCTTTTTCTTTCTTGATTGTCTTTTCTGTCTATTCGGAACAAAGTAAATATGTATATTAAATTATCATTTTAATGATCAGCATTCTTTTTAATTTATGAGAAACTTCAAAATAAATTCTCATCCTGTACAGAAACCTATTTCAAGGTTTTACCACCACCAGCTGGTGAGGCGTGTGATGTCAATTTGAACCCCGCCCACTGGAACTGGTACTGAAAGTATAATGGAAACACAACGTGTACCACCGAGCCATCGAACCGTGCTGTACCAGTGCTAAAAGGTACTAATGGAAAAGGGGCATTAGAGACAAAAAACAATTCACTCTCTCTCACACCTAGGGACAATTTAGTTTAAAAGATTTGTTCTTACACTGTGCGTACGAGTGATTTAGGATCATTTGTGGCATTCAACAATGTTTTCGTATCCTACGATTTTCTTCAGATACGAACAAAATTTACGAGCGGTCCGGACCTGTCGTATAATTTAGGAGCGTCAGTCTGCTGTCATCCAGACGGATCTTCTGCACGAATAACTTCATATTTCGTTATTTAGAAAATATTTTGGGTTTAAAAAAATCACGCACCATAATTATTCTTGACAATAGGTTATTCTGTTTGAATTAGAATTATAATTTTAAGTTTAATTTGTCTGGTGTGTCGCGCAGGCTTCAGTGAGTCGTGCGCTCCCCTTGGTCATCAAAGCCGCTCCTCATATTAACACCCAGGTACATAAAATCCCCATACACCGCCGCAGAACAAGTACGAATTAAGACTGATCTTGTGCCAAACACCATCGGAGCAATTGATTATTATATCTGATTCGAAATATAACCTGCAGAATGTGGTTGCGCCCTGACCAGGAGGTGCGCGATGAGCAGGAGGTGCGCGCATCATTTGTGCTGCAAAACATGTTGGCACGCATCTTGCAGCGTGGCATTTATTGTCCATCCATCTCCTGACCACCTCCTGTCATGTTGGCACGCGTCTTGACCACCTCCTTGCGCAGCAAGACGCGTGCCAACATGACAGGAGGTGGTCAATCCTTGACCACCTCCTGTCATGTTGGCACGCGTCTTGACCACCTCCTTGCGCAGCAAGACGCGTGCCAACATGACAGGAGGTGGTCAATCCTTGACCACCTCCTGACCACCTCCTGTCCGTGCTGCGGCGAGATGTTTGTTTGAAGCCATTTTCAGATCAAACCATTTATTCTTGATTTCTGATACTGTACGACCCACGGGAGACAAAACATATGCACTACAATATTAATATGATGTTAACTGTAGTTTCGAGACATTTTAAAATGCTTCTGTTGAAAAACACATCCGACACTTGCGGGGGGGGTGGGGGGCAGCGGTGCGCCACGGCTCTTCTGAATAAGTGAAACTACACAGTTGTTTACACTAACATTAAAAATATTTGACCATCCGACACCTGCGGGGGGGGGGGGGGTAGCCACAGCGCGACTGAGAGCAGATCTCCGAACGCGTGAAGTTCCTCCTTTTACTTCATGAGTTTGAATGAATGGACACTTCCTGCTGTCTGACAGCAGGAAGCTGTGGCCTTATATGGTGTTTTGAGGGGTGGGAATTATGTAAATAACCTTCACGCGTGCACGCGCAGCTGTTTAGGACAGGTGGGATTCATTAAATATACGCACTGCATTTACACACGTTTCCTCATGATAGAAGACTTTGTTGGATCTGACGTGGCATGTTCGTACGAACGCTTCGTACGAACAAAAGTAGGAGAAATTTAGGATAAAAATACGAACATTTTCGTGCATGAGGGCCAATGTTTTTTGAATAAAATTTCAAGGATCCTCATAAATTCGTCATAAGATTTGTTTACATCATCAACATATACTTCATTCCATTTTTGTACGTCTAAATCTTCTTTGAACTTATCCAATGCTTTTTTTGATGTGTTTATTATCGTATTTATTTATTTTTGTTTTATTTGGTATGCTTTCATCACTTTTATAAATTGAGAAGATAGGTAAATGATCACTGATATCCATCATCATTATACCACTTATCACCTCGCCATCTGTTATGTTAGTAAATATATTGTCAATAATTGTTGATATTGACAATCATCGATATTGACTGGTATTGAAACTCTATCGTGAAAAGTTTTTCAGCCATATCGTTCAGTCCAATCATGTCATACATAGAACTATGAAATAATCACTTTAACTTTTTATTTTGAGCAGTTGTGTTGTGTGAGAACAATACATCTCTACAAAGGGAACACAAAGAAGAAACATTTATTTTTATTATCTGTGTGTTGCATGTAACTCCTAATCATATAAGCTTTTCAGATCACACATCTTAGAGGAATTTGTCAACAGTACAGCACAATAAAGTTCCACAACCTGATTTTTAAATTGTTGCTCTTTTCTAGCGGGAAAATCTGGGACGACACGTGGGAACCTGCAAGTAAATTCTCACACTTTGCTGTCCCCGGAGCGCCACCTCCTTCAACCAGCGAGCAAGTACTTCCATGAACTTGTTTTTTGTGTTTTGAGTTACAAAGTTCCATTTTGTATACTGTAGTTATTTTCTTTTCAAGAGTGGAATACAGTATTGTTTTCAGCTGTTCACTGAAATCAATATTATAGTTGTAATACAGTAGTTATGTAATGTTATGTTGTTCTTTTTATTCACTTTTTTTTTCATGTTCTGTAAAATAATAAAAAGTGAGTGCAGACTGTGTACCGGTAATCAGTGTTTCAAACTGGAGGAATCCAGTTGAGTCACTGTACAAGGCCTGTTATTTACAACATGAATGTATGTACAGTACAGTATATCTTACAAAAAGACTTAAAGCTCTCAGTCTTGACCTCTCTAAATGGTTTTAGGAATCTGTTGGAATCCTGGCATAAACCATTGCAGTATGTTCCCGTTACTGATTTTCTACATCTACCTTATAATGTTTTGATACTTTAATATTTTGTTTTAATTTGTAAAAAAAAAAAAAATCTGTATTTCTCTCTTATGTTTGTCTATTGTTGATTGTTTAAGGAAATTTCTACTGTTATTGTTGTCATCATTCTTTAGTTTGTAGCAGGTCGCTCTTGTAAATGAGTCCTCGAGGCTCATTGAGATTAACCTGACAAAATAAAGGTTGAATGTATGTACATTTGTTCAGTAAGTTTTTGCCATTTCCATTGTTAAATCCATTAAAGGGGACCACATATTCAAAATTCACTTTTTAAAGTTTTTTTTACTCAACTTTGGGTATGTACTTCATAAAAAAACAGTCCTAGTGGCAAAAAAATGCACCCAGTGGTTTATTTACTCTAGTAAATTTATTTTACTGTGATAAGATACGTTTCGTTTTAAAATACTCTCGCATGTTACGTCACAAGCGAGAGAGGACAACCCACCCCAACCTGAGTCCAGCCCCTCACCTAGCAACCCCTGGTTAGGCTCAACCCACTTCTGTATTAAACACATGACTGTTGTTTTTCATGATTTCATCTCATCTTTTGTTTATATGTTCTTAATTTCATGTGTACAGCACTTTGTTGCAGCTGTGTTTTTTTAAATGGCTTTATAAATAAAGTATAATTGTTATTTTTATGTTTTAGTTCAATTTTTAGTGTATTTGCGATCGCTCCCAACGCGCAGCCGGCAAAAATTAAACGAGCGGACCCCCGGCGTAGGGACCGGCGGCAACGGGACCCTCTTCTGGCGGATGGAGCGGAGCTTCAACTGTACAGCCTCGCAGCAGCCTCGCAGCAGCGAGGACCTTCTCCTTACGGATTAATTTACGGGAGACACTTGGTGAACTTTGTGTTGTCTTGACTGGAACAGCGATAACTCCCAAAATCTCCGCGTGCAACGAGCGGAGCTGGCGAACACCGGAAGAGGAACAAGCTAACATTAGCATCGGATTCGGGTGGTCTCATGCTAAAAGGAGCAGCAAATTGCGGCGCGCTCAGACGGGTTTCGGTAAGTTATCTTAAGTTAACACTAACAGTAAGTCAAATGAGTAATAAAAAAGAGCTAATTTTAAAACAACAACACATTACAGATACTGGCTGTTACAGAGGGCGTAAACAGATCTTTGAAGGGCGTGGACTTCAGAACTTCTATCAGAAACCGGTCGTTCAAAACGAAAGTTAAAAATGGCAGAATTAAAAAGGGTATAATTCATTATCTAAGAATTATTTTGTGTATTAAAATGAATTAATATTGTCAAGATAGCACACAGACATAACATAAAAATTTTAAATACTTACATGTGGTCCCCTTTAATAATGTCGCTGTAAACAATTGTTTTTGATTGTTTTGTCATGTGGATGCACAAAGTAATGTCTACAAAATACAAATACAGACAATTATAAGTACTAGTGAAAATTCATATTTTTTAAGCAAAATTGTACTTTGGAAAATGCTATAATAAAACTACATATAAAGAAAATGCATTTAATTTATAATACTGGAATTTTGGATTATGTTATCAGTGAAGAGTATGATCAAAGACATTTTTATGTCCCGATCAACTGACTAGATTAGAACAACGCATTTTAATATATTATGTCACAAATGCCATGCAGATTTTCAAAAACATGAATGTATGAAGGTTACAGCTACTTTTCTGGCACAAGTAGTTTCCTGAAGCCTTTTGCCCACCTGAAGTCCACATAAATTTGATTTCAGGCAGATTTCTGATATCTTACACTTACCGTACAAGCTTAAACTGAAATTAGCTAAATTATATTTCCTATTGTTTGTACAACAGTGAAAGTGTACATGTTTCATGTTAATATTATAACTCAAGGCATAAAACCATTTATAACCTTTGGTATGAACTGACAAATGGAACTGAACTAGACAAATATAACTTGAACACAAAGAAAATGCATTTTATAAATGACAGTTTCTTTTATTAAAGGATGTTGTCCAGACCATCCTGGATGGATGGAAAGAGTAATTTTTCCCTAAAACTGTTACACCACTTTTGGTGTCAATGACGTCAAGTGTTTGCTACTAGCAATGAGTCTTACATATTTGTGGAGGAATTTAGATGCTGTACTTCACGTCTTTGTTCTGCTGCAGATGAGTTTAGATGGCAAGCTGATGTCTGGACATTCTCCTTCAGGATTTTGTTGCAGAGAGCAGAATTCATGGCTCTAGTGATTACACCAAGTCATCCAGATCCTGAAGCAGCAACAGAGTCCCAGACCATTACACCACCACCATCTTGTTTGACTACAGCTGTTCTTTTACTCTAAAATGCAGTATTCATTTTACACCAGATGGACGCACGACTTGCAGTCATTATCTACATCCTTTTTGGGTCACTGGTGCCCATATCAAGTCCTCACTGTGTGAGAGGTGGGAGACACCCTGGACAGGTCTCCAGTCCATCACAGGGACACATGGAGACAAACAACCTCTCATTCACACCTTGAGACAATTTAGAGTTACCAATCAGTCTAACATGCATGTTTTTGGTCTGTGGGAGGAAACCAGTGTACACGGAGAAAACCCACACATGCACGGAGAGAACATTCAAACCACCCAGACCGGGATTTGACCCGGCGACCTTCTCACTGAGAGGCAGCAGCTCTACCAGTTGTGACACCGTGTCATCTGTAATGGGACACACAACTTCCACTAACCTGTTTTATTTTCATCTTTTTTTGTCCACTGAATATTTTCTTAAAAATCTTGAGACTTTTATTTTGTCCAAATCTTACATGGGCTTTTTTGTTTGTTTGTTTTGTTTGCTCAGCAGTATCTTGGGACTAGGAGCTCCCCCATGGAAGTCAGTTTTGCTCTTGATCTTTTTCTCAGTGTTGAATAATGAACCCTGAGCATGAGTGAGACGAGGGAGGTCTGCAGAGAGTCAGCCATGTTTTCTCTGTGGTACATTCCATTCATCAGGATTAGTGTTACCCACAACCAGAATAACCTGAGGAGAAGTGTTAAAGTGAATTAAAGAGTTTCTGAATCACACCTTTCAGCACAAACAGATCAAAATGTAAAAATTAAAATGTCTGTCAGATATTAAGTGGAAAGTAATATGGTAAATGGAGCTTATTTATATAGCGCTTTCCAGCCCCCGGTGAGGAGCCCCAAAGCGCTTTACAATACCAACCATCCACCCATTCATACACACATTCATACACCGGTAGCGGAGACTGCCATGCAAGGCGCCTTCCAGTCCTACCGGGAGCAACTCTGGGTTCAGTGTCTTGCCCAGGGACACAACAACACATGGTGTGGGGAACCGGGATTTGAACCTCCAACCTTCCGATCGGGGGACGACTGCCATTACCACTACGCCACGACCGCCCCTGTGAAAGTAAACAACAAGCAGGACATATTTCTTATTTGGATTTGAAGCTCCTGCATTTTTCTCTTGAGAAAATAATGCATACGTGCTCAAGTAGAACTGTTGTAGAATTATTTTTTTTTTTTTCATTTCTTGCACAAAGTGCATATTCCATCTTGTGTTGTGAAATTATGAAGTTACAACCATTTTGGTGAAACCTTGAAAACGTGTGTGAGCTCTAGCAATATCAGAAGATGTCCAGCTCAGTGTGCATGTTGTGAATGATGCTTGGCTATTACCACAATAACTTTTAGCTTAATACTTTTTTAAAAGTGGTTGAGTTATATTACAAAAAAAGTTAAATTAATTCATCTGGACAATTTATTTTTGGAAGAAATGTTTTGTCTTTCATCTGAAAGACTTCATCAGTCTGCGGTCCGCCACCAAGAGCTGTTATCATTTTTGTGCACTGACTAGTGTCAGTTAGCTGCAGCAGTGATCTTGGATAAGATTGACTCCAAAACATATTGAGTTGTAGGAGCACATCCATTAATTGCTTTTGAAAAGTTTAATACAATCCATTAAGTGTTTCATGATACATTTTTTAACAGATAGTGTTGACTCCAAATGGGCAAAATTTAAACAAAGATCTTGTGAAATCTAATAGCACTCAGAATGTATTGGGGATCAGTTTCAGCAGCCAACAAACACAATTTTTAGCTTAATATCCTTAAAATTGTCTTAGTTATAACCATTTTTATGTTTTCAAGAGTCGGTTGGCTGTGGCAGCCATCTTAAATCAGCTTAACTCCAAACAGTCATTTGTAGACGTACATTCAATGATTCCCTTCTGCAAGTTAAAACAAAATCCATCCAGTGCAGGTTCATTAGATATTATCAAAAAAGGCGTTCAATACTAGCCTGGTTAAAACCAGACCCTTCCTTCACTTCGCTTCGTACTAGGGTCTGGGACTTCTCCTATAGAGAACCGATTCTTGCTGGAGGCGTGGCCTCTGCTGAGGTTACCCAATCGTTAACGTTTCGCCGTGACGTATGTTGCAGCTCCGCGCAACATACGTCACGTTAGCCTGTCCAGTCCAGTTAGCCTGGCGAGGTCCAGGCTATTCAGATAAATAGCTCAGAAACCACTCGGTGGATTTTTTTTCTGCTACTGTAGGAGGTGGTGAAGAGACGACACAGGAGACGGGATGTAGTTCTTCACTTTTAATCAACTCCTACTCAACTGGCGGGAAAACCACCCAACACCGCCTTATATACCAACACAACATCCGGTCCTCTGGACCTTTCACAATAAAAGCATCCTGTAACACATTCGGTCCACTGGGTGTGAGTAGAGCCCCCTAGTGGTCCACCACACACGCCCCCCCAGAACACCCAGTAAGGTCCATCACTAGTCCCGCATTTTAGGTTTGATTAAACGACCAGAACGGCTGAACCTGGGCCCTGCAGAACCAGTCTGATGAAGCGGAGGGCTCCGAGGAGGGCCTGCAGAAGATTCGGGCTCCAATGGACGTTGAGAGTCTCTGGCAGGGGGACAGCAGTCCGTTAACAATGTGGATGGAGGTCTGCCCCTGCGAGGAGCCTGGGCCGTAACAACCTGATCATCTGACACAACATGAGCTGGTTTAAGCCTATCGATACAGACAGTCTCAGTACGACCCCCTAAATCTAAAAGGAAATGTTTTGGACCTGGTTGAAGAACCCGAAACGGTCCATCATACAAAGGCTGTAGTGGTGTCCTGTGTGCATTGTGTTTGACAAAAACAAATTTAGAGGACTCCAGACTCTTAGGGACAAATGACTGCGGTAAACAATGATGTACCGGGCCAGGGACACGAAAAGGGGCCTCCTGAGGTGAAAAATGGAGCAACGGTGGAGCAAACTGTGGTGAGGGTACCTCAGGTAAAAACTCACCGGGGACGCGCACAGGTTGACCGAAAACCAGTTCAGCCGGGGAAGAGCTCAGGTCCTCTTTGGTTGCGGTACGTAAACCCAACAAAACCCAGGGAAGACGGTCAATCCAGTTGTCACCGGTCAATGCAGCACGCAGTGCAGCTTTCAATGATCTGTGAAACCGTTCACACAAACCATTAGCTTGGGGGTTGTAAGCGGTGGTCCTGTGAACGTTAGTCCCCAGACCCTTGGCCATGGTAGACCAAAGTTCAGAAACAAACTGCGGGCCCCGGTCTGATGTAATGTCTGAAGGGGGGCCAAAACGCGCCACCCAGGTAGACAAAAATGCCCGGGCCACCACTGCAGATGTCGTGGATGTCAAGGGAACCACCTCAGGCCACCTGGTGGTCCGGTCTATCATAGTCAGCAGATGAGTAAAACCTTGTGATGGAGGCAGAGGGCCCACCAGGTCTACGTGCACATGATCAAACCGCCGACCTGGGATGGAGAAGGGTTCCAAAGGTGCTTTGGTGTGCCTGTTAACCTTAGCGCGCTGGCATGGGACACACGCTGCTGCCCACTCCTTAACTGCTTTACGCAGACCGGGCCAAACAAACTTTGAACTGACCAGTTTCACCGAGGCTCTAACACCTGGATGAGAAAGGGAATGTAAGGAGTCAAAAACGCGGCGTCGCCATGAAACTGGAACCAGGGGGCGGGGCCTGCCAGTAGAAACATCACAGAGCAGGAGGGGACCTCAGTCATGGACCTTACCAAGCTCCGCCCACAGGGCCGCGTTTCATTGGCTAATACCCATAACACGTCACAGCGCAGCTTCCACGTGCGTGCCGGTCTCACAAAACAAACGCTACGGTAGCGTTTGTGAGACCGGCACCACATGCTACTTACATTGCTAGCTAGCATACGTGCAGATTTTTTCTGCGTCAGGGCTGGAAAAATGTCCTCCACCGTCAGTGGGGTATCTGTACAGGAGATGTCAGGTACCCTGACCGTATTTGTGGAAGTAAAATTCACCGTTTCCCTATATGTGAAACTGAATGCCTTGCTTGGATCAAAGCTTGTGCACGACCACAAAACTGAACAATTATTTCTTTCACCAGCAGAGAAGGGTTGACCTGCTTTTGAAACCTGCTAGTTAACAACACGCGGTCACGATGAGAGAAAGCCACAGTTCACTGAACGTCCTGGAAGTTGGGAAGAAACAGCTCCGCTAACCCCACATGAGCTAGCTAACGCAACGAGCTCTACTGTCGATTTCACCTAAAACTGCACAAAATCGTGACACGAAGGCTGGATTTTAACTAACACACCGGACGGCTGAGCTCGTTAGCCCTCACAAAAGTCGCTGTCGGCGTGTTTAGCAGCTAAAGCAGCAACGGCTAACCAACCACTTAAGGAATGAATGGAGATTACAGTTAGCATTAGCTTTGCGACCAAGGCACACAAACTTTTGCCAACAATAGAAATCGCTGATTTCAAAAGTAACCCTCAAAACCATGAATGCCTGACTTACCCAGCCTTGCAGGACAATAGGCATCAGTGATCCTGTCCACAGCTGTAATAATGCTGAGCCTGAGCGTGTGAGGAGCTGATGTTTTCCTCATCACAGACAGTAGCATAACGGTGACGCGCACGCTGTTGGAGGCATCGCGTGGATCAAACAACTTGATAACGTCCAAAAAAAAAAAAACATGAACTTGTTGGTTCCCCTGTCCATTGTCATGGCTGATATTTTGTTGGAATCTGGCAGAAATGATACACTATTCGACTCAAAAATACCCTGCAGTCAGTCGACGCCATGTTTTCCATTGACACCAAAGCTGCGCTTGGGAGACGTGCAGCCATCTTGGAGCTTAGGGGGCGTTTCTGGGCGGAGCTTGGTAAGGTCCATTCACCTACTGTTCCTCCAACTCGAGGCCTGTGGGCCCGGACTGGAGTTCGAGTATTTCTGCGTCACCACGTTGGTCCGCAGCCATAGCAGAAAAATCGATGCCAACGTATATGGGAGAGATCAGCACCCGGGAGAGACAGTCGGCCACCACGTTGGATTTTCCAGCCACATGCTGAATGTCTGTAGTAAATTCAGACACCGCTGCGAGGTGGCGTTGCTGGCGAGCAGACCAGGGGTCAGAAATTTTTGACATCGCAAACACCAAGGGTTTGTGGTCAACATATGCAGTGAACCGGCGGCCCTCCAGGAAAAACCTGAAATGGCGTGTGGCCAGGTAAAGCGCCAGCAACTCTCTGTCAAAAACACTGTATTTCAGCTCATTGTCCCGCAGCGTACGGCTGAAAAATGCAAGCGGCTGCCAAACCCCGGAAACCTGCTGTTCTAACACAGCCCCCACCGCAACATCAGATGCGTCGGTTGTTAAAGCTATTTGCGCCGCTGGGGATGGATGGGCCAAAAGGGCAGCAGTGGCCAGTGCAGCTTTAGCATCACCAAATGCCTGTAGGCGTTCTGGTGTCCAGTCCACGCTGTCGTTGGGCTTTTTCTTTTTCAGCGCTCCATAGAGCGGACGCAGCAGTTGTGCTGCCCTGGGGAGGAAACGGTTATAGAAGTTAACCATTCCCAAAAATTCTTGTAGCGCTTTAACAGACTGGGGCTGTGGGAAATCTGACACCGCCTGCACTTTGTTTGGTAACGGGACGGCACCACTTGCAGAAATGCGGTGGCCCAAAAAGTCAATGACTGGCAGCCCAAACTGGCATTTCGCTGTATTTACAATCAGGCCATGTGCTGCCAGGCGCTGAAAAACCTCACGGAGGTGGGACAAGTGCTGCTCAGCCGAGCTGCTAGCCACCAGGACGTCATCCAGGTACACAAATACGAAGGACAGACCCCTTAGGACTGAATCCATCAACCGCTGAAATGTTTGTGCTGCACCTTTAAGACCAAAAGGCATGCGCAAAAACTCAAAAAGGCCGAAAGGCGTGATAACAGCGGTCTTAGGGACATCCTCCACATGCACAGGAACCTGGTGGTACCCCCGTACTAAATCTACTTTAGAAAAAATGGAGGTCCCAGCCAGGTGCACTGAAAAATCCTGGATGTGGGGGATGGGATAACGATCGTTCTCTGTGATGTTATTAAGGCGGCGGAAATCCCCACATGGTCGCCATTTGCCATCTGCCTTGGGCACCATGTGGAGGGGGGAGGCCCACGGACTGTTTGAGCGTTGCACGATGCCTAAACGCTCCATGTTAGCAAACTCTTCCTGTGCTATTGCTAGCTTAGTAGCATCAAGGCGGCGTGCACGTGCGAACACCGGGGGGCCCGTTGTGGGAATATAATGTTCGACCCCATGTTTTGTGTTTGTGTTTGCAAAATCAGGAACAGTCAGCGAGGGGAATTCAGACAATAAACGCTGAAACACATTACCCGAAGCTAAAAAGTTAGCATGCATTAAAGGCCCAGCTCCTCGCGTCTCACAAGGCAGTGACGAAAAAGACACAGCGTCGATCAAACGTCTGTTAGCTAAATCAACCAGGAGCCCGTGAGCACAAAGAAAATCAGCCCCTAAAATAGGGACTGAGCTAGCAGCTACCACAAAGTTCCACTGGAAGTCCCGTTCATGGAAACGAACAGTCACCAACCTTTCGCCAAACGTCTTGATGGGATAGCCGTTAGCCGCGGTTAGCTGCGGCCCGCAGCCTTCTGCTAACCTGTCGGAGCCAGTCGGGGGAACGAGGCTCTTCTGCGAGCCGGAGTCCACCAGGAACCGCCTCCCCGACCTCGAGTCTTCGATGAAAAGCAGCCTTTCCTTGTCGCCAACGGCCGCGACTGCTAGCGGGCGCTGGCGTACTCGTTTCCCTGCGGCTTGAAACTGCACGGTGGGACACACCGTCGTGCTTTGGCGCCAAAACGCTGGTGGAAGAAACAAAAGGCAGCTCCTGACCGCCTGCGGGCGACTCCTGCTACGACCACTGGCTCGTCCGGCGCTGAGGGCGATGCTTGAAGCTCGGGCGCCGCTGGAGATCCGGGGACCGCCGCTTGGACCGCGAACGTCCTCGCAGCCAGCAGGATGCGGTCGGCTTCGCGGGCCAGCGAGCGGTAATCCTTCTGCTGCAGAAACGGGGAGTTGGCCAGGGCTGTGCGCACTGGAGCCGGAAGCCGGCGGAGGAAGAGGTGTAGAAAAAGAAACTCACAGTCTGTTGATCCTCTCAAAGACAACATGCCTTCCATGAGCTCGAGAGCTGTGCCGTCGCCCAAATCAGAGAGGGAAAACAGTTTCTCGGCGCGCTCCGCGTCTGAGAGCGTGTAGCGCTGCAGAAGGAGCTCCTTGAGGGCGTCGTATTTTCCCTGTGCAGGAGGGTCTTCGAGCAGGCTCATTACCCGCTGGGTGGACAATGGGTCCAGTGAAGCGACCACATGGTGGTATTTGGTGTCGTCTGCAGAGATCCCGCGAAGAGCGAACTGTGATTCGACGTGGGCGAACCACGACCGAGGTGCGTGCAGCCAGAAGTCCGGGATTTTAACGGCCACCGCAAAAGCGAGCGGGGCCGCCGGTGGGGGTTCCACCGCGGACAGCTGAGGAGAGCTGGCTGGACCTTCAGATGTCGTCATATTCAGTTCACGTAGGTCACCAGTGTAGGAGGTGGTGAAGAGACGACACAGGAGACGGGATGTAGTTCTTCACTTTTAATCAACTCCTACTCAACTGGCGGGAAAACCACCCAACACCGCCTTATATACCAACACAACATCCGGTCCTCTGGACCTTTCACAATAAAAGCATCCTGTAACACATTCGGTCCACTGGGTGTGAGTAGAGCCCCCTAGTGGTCCACCACACTACCTGTGTGTAATTATATGGCTCTAATTTACTGACTGTTGGCCTGGATGAAACATTTGAGATAAAATTCGATTTTTTATAATTTATTTTCGTAGCGCACCCGAGGCTGTTTGGAAAATGTCAAACCGAAACAATTTAAATCCAGCAGATTTGACCATTTCGTGAATTGATTTAGGAACTGTTAAAGACCGTGTAAAGTGAATTTCAACATTTTCTTCAATAAACATTATAAATGTCGTAATTGTAATCTTGTAAATGAGTAAAAAGTCTCAAAATTGTAGCTCAATTAATTTTGGAGTTATAGATCAAACTGTGTATAAACACATTTCTCTTTCAGGATTTTTTAGGCGTGGTTTAAATGTGACCGCGTTTCGTCACGCGGTCACAAGCCCCACCCCCTGCAGCTCCAGCCGTTATAAATGCGTTCTTCGGTGGAGCCGTTCACTCGCTACCGACCGTCTCCCTCCAGTACTGGCGTGCTGCTGGAGCGACCACATGCCACCTGCACCTCCGCGCACCTCCGCCCCCCCCCCCCGCGCGCGCGTGTGTGTGGCGATCAGACCCCGCATGCATGTGACCGGGTCGCGCGCGCGCGTGTGTGTGTGAGAGGCGATCAGACCCCGCATGCGATGTGACCGGGTCGCGCGCGCGCGTGTGTGTGAGAGGCGATCAGACCCCGCATGCGATGTGACCGGGTCGCGCGCGCGTGTGTGTGTGTGTGTGAGAGGCGATCAGACCCCGCATGCGATGTGACCGGGTCGCGCGCGCGCGTGTGTGAGAGGCGATCAGACCCCGCATGCGATGTGACCGGGTCGGACCGCGAGTCCGCTCATCTTCTAAAATAGCGCTGATTATAACAGCGGAGTTATGTGTCCTCAACTTTAAAAACATAACCAGAGTTGTTAGTGCACTAAAAACAGCGTAACTCTTGGAAAAAGGAGCTGCTGGAAGCCAGAACTCAGATAAAAACGGAGCAGGTGGATCTCTGCTTCCCCCGTATGCCTCCCCACACAGCTCAGCTCTGAAGGGGGCTGGACACGGCGCAGTACTGCGCTGAAACCACGCCCACGCACTGACACGCCCCTAGCGTTCCAGGGCAAGGCAAAATCATGTTTTTTCATGATTTTTGACACTTAATTTTATAAGGAAAACAATGTTTTTAATCAGTCAGATTTATATGGGTGATTAATAACACATATTTATGCCATGTGACAAACTAAAAACACAAATTTAATTTCACTTTACACGGTCTTTAAGCTCAGGAACACTTGTGCTATAACGTCAGCTAAGAAATATATTTTTTCTCAGCAAAGAAATAATAGTTTTTTACCTTGTTTTCTTGAAAATTCCTTCGTGCCGGCAGCCATTTTAAGCAGGGCAAACTGACTACGTCAGTCGACGTCGTTCAAAACTCCGCCTTCTGTTCTCTGATTGGTCCGGTCAAAAATCTACCGGAGAAATCCTTGTCTATGGGAGAAGTCCCAGACCCTATACGAAGCGAAGTGAAGGACAAGGGTCTGGTTTTAACCAGGCTAGTTCAATACAGAAACAACTGGACTTTATTTGTAACAAGAAGACGTTTTGCTTCTCATCCAAGAAGCTTTGTCAATGAGAAAGCTTCTCAGATGAGAAGCGAAACGTCTTATTGTTACAAATAAAGTCCAGTTGTTCTGTATTGAACGCCTTTTTTGATTTTATCATGTCCTGGACGACTGAGAATCTTCACCAGCATTTCATTAGATATTTCACAAAAAGATACACAAACACTCACACAAGTGCAAAACCACAATGGTCCACTCTTCAGATGTTGGCAGCAGGTGATGTTAGATGTGTTCAATAAAAACATGAGTCAAAGTCAAAAGTCAAAGTCAACTTTATTGTCAGAACTGCAATATGTACAGGACATGCACAGGATTGAAATGACTATCACCACCGGACACAGTAAAGCCTGATGTTCTCACACATCTGCTGCAATTGACCACAAGAGGGACACGGAACCTTCAAAAAACCCTCAGTGGTGCAAAACCTTTGAATTCATTCATTCAACCTTTATTTCCACAGCTTAGCCTCATTGAGCTTCGAGGACTCAAGAGAGACTTGTTCTAAAAGAACACAGATGAGGTACAGACAGCAGTAGAGAATCATATAAAAATGAAAAAGTAAATAGAAAAAAATAAATAAAAGAAACGGCAACATTATGAAGCGATGTAAAATACTAAAAACAGGAACATGTCTGTGTTGTTATTTTATCACTGTCAGTGTTTGATGCTGGCTTCTGTGACACATGGTGGGACATAAAATATACTTTACAACTTCAGTTTGTTCGCACTTTGGAGTTTAATCAAAGCAATGAGTGAGTGTTTGGCTCTCTTTTATGGTACAGTACATATCAGACATACAGATAAAGACAAAAGGTGGTTCAAGAACCAGAGGGTTCAGAGTTACCTGTTAAATGCTGTATCGCTCTACTGATAAGGAGAGACCTTTGGCCTCACAGTCTTATCACGAACTGGAGCAAAGGTCTTACCTGCTGTGACATTAGTGCAGGAAGTGAGGGGCTGCTGCCCCGTTGAAGTGGATGAAGTGTGTCTGCTTGCAAAAACTGTGTGAAAGTTTAAACAGCCTAAACATTGGTGTGTGACATCATCACTCCATGTAAAACATTCTGTTGTGAAATTTTAGAAAATCGTACCACTTAAACAATTATTTGGTTCCAAACCTTTAAAGATATCAAAATGTTTTGTCATGTAAAGTCCAATCTTCCATGACCTGTTACATTTTTGAGTGAATTTTTTTATGATGTATGACAGAGAGCTACAAAAAGGTCTGAGTTTTCTTTCTTGTATTTTCAAAATCTTATTTCAAAATGATATATATAGTAGTCATTCACTTATCATGGGGGTTACGTTCCAGACACCCCCGCGATAGGTGAAAATTTGCAAAGAAGGGATGTTATATTTATTTTAGTATTGATGTACAGTATATAATAAGGCTTTATAACCCCTTCGCACACTCTTGCAATGTTCTTAACACTGTTCTAAACTCTAAACGCTCAAAGAGCACAGTGAAGGAGCAGACCGACTGATGCCAATACTCAGCCAATCAGTGTCCGGGGGCAGAATGATCACTGGGAGCACTGGTACATTTCCCGGTTCGGGAAATGTTTTGGCTCAGTTTGGGTTGTGCTTGATTATTTTAAATAAATACTCCATACCGCTCACTAGAGTTGGACGTCGAGTATCGAGAATCGATTGGAACTGGGAATAATGTTCCGGTTTTCCCGGAATCGTTCAAATTATTTATTTTCAGTTCCTACTTTCGATGCCTAGTCCGCTGACCAAAAGTAGAAGCCGCCCGCCGAACACCAACGAAGAAAAATCCACCGGAAGTGGAGAGTGAGCAGCTGTGATCGAAAGTGTGGCTTGACTTTAATAAAATGACCAGTCGGCTCAGTGCAGCACTTGCAATAATTTAATATTGTGCAAAGGAGAGTACACGACCAACACTTCCATGTTAATAGTGTAGAAGTGTGGCCCGTCTTTGAAGCGCTCCACAAGACTATTTTCTCTGCCTCCTCCTTTGGCTCCGACCTCAGAATCAGATACAGTATAAAACTATAAACTACGTCTCATACCAACATTAAGGCAGTTAACAAGTTATACTCCACTTAAAGCGGTAGGTCAACTCAAATGCAAACACCATGCTAACGTCAGCTCGTGTATTTTTTCATAGACAAACAACCTGAAATGGCTAATAATGTTAGCCTGGCTCCATGATGTGCTCCTCCGTTCACCATAGTGTCCAAGGAAAAGACGTTGGTGCAACTAATTGAATGAAGAGTGCCACAGAACAGTTATAGCATATGTTGTGAAAAGACTGCTTCCCTTTTCAGATGTGGAATCACCAACATTTAGGTTAGTCAATAACAAAAGAGATAATAATTGTCCATGCTAAGCTAACGTTACAGTAACATTGACATTACAGGTTTGTATATACTGTATGTTTACAGGGACATATGGTGAAAACCATCAACACAAGTACACACCACGTACCATGGACCACTTGTCAAAAAAGTTAATCATCTTGTTATAAGGTGGAGAAGAGCTGCTCTGCACTTTAAACAGAAGATGGATGACGTGTCTGGGAGCAGATCTTGAGAAAGATGATTGAGCAGGTGAAATGTAATTCATGCACAACTGTCCTTTTCTGGTATTAAAATCTGAAATCTAAATACTAGTAATGTTCTTTGTGGTCAACAGAGGAAGACTGTGGAGATGATGGGGTCACCATGCAGTCTGAAGAAAGGCCTGAGAATGAGGGAGTGGAGGATGAGGAGAGTGTAAATGTATGATAGTTGAAATTATATTGATTCTCAATCTTAATAATTATTTAATAATCTCTTTTTACTGATAATACTGATGAACCTGTTGTTTGTTTAGGAACCACCTGCCTGCAGTCTGTCCAGAAAGTCTCCACTGGAGGAGCTTTTTGCTGAAGAAGAGGCACAGAACATAGTGTCACAGCTCCATGTCCATGAAGAGAGGGCTGCAGATGTACCAGGACATTCCACCAGCCGTTCTGTCTGAGGACCGTGCTGGTGATAGAACCAACACAAGACTTATCCTTTGCTGTCAGATCTTGCATTCTCATATTTGTGTTCAAGCTTCTTCCACACCCAGCAAACATGTTGTCCACTGCAGGAGACAGTCTGTCCAGAACACTCACACATACTGCCTGAGAAGCAGATATGATCATTTTCCTCAACAAAAACAGTTTCTGATTTTATACTGCACCTGCTGCTAATGTGGACTGAATTGTACAAGTTGCTCTTTTTTATAATAATAATAATAATTTTGTTTGATATTCTGCAGCAGGTTAGCCCATCAGTGGGAGCTCAGTAACATGGCTGCAGCATCAGACACTGGACATGTGGAAATGTGTTTCCATGAGGTTTTCAAACATAAAGCTCTCTTTTAAAAGTATACCCCTGCGAAAAGAAAACTCAACATATTGAAGTTCATAAGTTTGATATTTATATACTGGTTGAAAATAGCCCTGTGAGAAATTCAGAGTAAAGTTAATAAAACGTAAAAAGTAAATGGAATTAAAATTCAAATAAAAGTACAAATTATTTCATCCAGAAAGAACTCTGGCTTGCAAGCTCATTTATAACATGTGACTTTTCTTTTTCTTTTTAAGTCCCGCATCTAAAAAGAATTGGAATTGGTAATCGATAGGTACCGGAATGGAAACAAAGAATCGGAATTGTTCAAATTCGAACGATGCCCAACCCTACCGCTCACTCATTCATTCAACCTTTATTTAAACAGATAAGTCACATTGAGCCTTGAAGACTCATTTACAAGTGAGATCTGTTGGACAGACAATAAAAGTGGTGAAAAATTACACATAGGGTTTGGAGACCAAAAAATTCCTAACATATTTTTGACCTCTGCTTGAAGGTCAAAAATGTGGTAATGAAAAAAAATCTTGCACACAAGCACATAATGACGCCGACATTACGCAGAGGGGGGGGGGGGGGAGACTCAAAGGCGGTGAGCAGCCAGCCCGCAGAGGCACTGCAGAGTTCAGATAGAATCACTCAGTTTATATACAGTAGTTCAGTAGTAGCCGAGGATGGCCAGAGGCGAATCCAGAGTCCTGAAATGATGACAGAATGTTTATTCAGCTGGGCTCCTCTGAAAAGTCTGTGGAATTCTTCAGTAGAAGGATTGGGAGGGGGGTGAAAGCGTCAGGTTTACAAAACTTCTACAGGCGTGTTGAGATAAGACGACCTGTCAAGGCCAGTCAGTGAGCCAAATGTCAGATAAACAATGTTTTGGGGACAAGCAGAACTTTAAGACTACCTTCAGTCTATGTCGGTCCACTCGCTTTCGAAATGTCCAAATTAAAATGACCATACCAATGGAACGTGCCTGAGAAAATCCTAGAGATCTAATCCATTCAGCCAAAAGTCTGGATTCTCGAGACATGAACCAAGCCATCGTGTAAGGCAGGCAGCCTGCAGGTCCAGATTTGCTGCCGACGTCTTCCTTGTGTGTTGATAGACCAGGAACCAGCCAAATCCAAAAAGCAGGAACCAGTTATCATAAATCCAATTAAATATGCGTCCTTAAGATCCACAGATGACAGCAGAGATAGACACGTCATCAAGTCTTCCAAGTCGATGAGATATCCAGCTGTGTGCATGCCAACAGGGCAAATTGGCTCGCCTACAGTCTGTCTTCTTGTTGAAGAAATGTTATCAGTTGTGTTGAGGGACCAACTGACCAAATTGAAGTCCATAGTTATGATTCAGAAGATTTTGTAGAAGAGAGGCTCTCAGACAGTTTCACAGACAAGACAAAGCAAAGCGGAGACCGAGAGGAGACGTCCGCCCTTGAGAAGAGCTCCCACAGCAGCAATGGGGAAAGACAGACCCCACCCCGCTCCCCTCTTTCTCTTTCTGAGGCTGTCTCAACAAAGCATACACAACAGGTTGCATGCCCGCCTGTTGTGTTTCTGCTCTGCTGGGACAGGCAGCCTCAGAAAGAGAAAGAGGGGCCCTCAGCCATCACTGAGCGTGCCAGGTCACTGGGGCTTCTTATTTTGAGAACCTGAGAAAAAGTGAGTCAGCAAAAGTCAAACCAACCGCCAAGTTGGCAGATGCTATTTGTGAGGGGCTCTTCAAAATGTCTCATGATGTTCAAAGGACTTCTCAGTTGTTTCACATGGTTCACAGAGGCTTCCAGTCTTGTCGCTTCAATACTGAACACATTTGAAATATTTGTGCAGCAAATATTTTTCTTAGAGTAGTCATAGATTTGTTATGGGTGTCTCAAACCCTTCTTTAACCCGTCTAAATTTTATTTTCATATAAACTTTCTTTTGACAGAAAATTTCCACAACTACAGGGATGAATGTTCTAAAATAATATACCCTTGATAACTCATAAAAATGATCTAAATCTATCCATCTTCAGTTCTAAAGTGTACCTCAGTAGATTCAGTCATGAACGTGGTGCAGAGGCCAAGCTGGTGAGCAGTGGTGTCAAAAAAAAACATTGCATTTCTTATAATAGTTCAGCAAGCTAAGCACAAAGGTTGTGATTTTCTAAGAAGGACAACTCAAAACGAGGCAAATGATTTCGGGTCACTTAGAATTTAGCAAAACAACAACAACAACAACGATGATGACAACAACAACAAAGCTTATTTTCTCATGATTTTGAGTTGATGACTACCGGTAGTTTCCAACATTTGCAACTCAGTGACATACTACGAACATTCACTTCTTATTGTTTATGTACAAGGTTGGTTAGCATAAGCTAACACATGAAGTTTTAAAATGATTTGTTTTAAACTCCCACAAGCCACTGTTTCAGAAATAAAGGCCATGATATGTGGCTCTGTTGTTGTTTCTTTTACAAATTACTGATTTTTTACAAATGGCATCTAACCATTCATCCATCTGTCCATCCATCCATCTGTCATCCATCCATTCATCCATCCATTCATCCATCCATTCATCCATCCATCAGTCATCCATTTATCCATCCATCCAGCATCCATTCATCCATCCAGCCATCTGTCATCCATTCATCCATCTGTCATCCATCCATCCATCTGTCATCCGTCCATCCATCTGTCATCCATTCATCCATCCATCCATCCATCTGTCATCCATTCATCCATCCATCCTTCCATCTGTCATCCATTTATCCATCCATCATCCATTCATCCATCCATCATCCATAGGCCAAGATGGTGTAGAGGCAGGGCTGCCGACTTGGGACCCGAAGGACCCAGGTTCGAACCCCGGCCACTAC
>JBBPBX010029087.1:0-24879 GCA_038048925.1 Garcialebias charrua | reverse complement strand
ATATGCATTTTAAACTCTTCCCACACTCTTGCAATATTCTAAGAAATGTTTCTAAACTCTATGTCATGATTTTAGCTCGCTGCCTCCTCTGCTCTTTGCCATCTGCAAACGGTCTCGGCCACACCCACTTCTCCGCTCTGCAAGATCATTTGATCAGCTGCAGGATTAAGCTTTTTTGGTAGCTGTGCGCTGCACAGAGGTGCAGCAGGTGCTAAATAATTAAAAATAAAAATTTCATGCAGATCGTGCAGCTCATCCATCACTCAGCCGATTGTGTGTCGTGTCCAGTCTTACTTTGAAAAACCTTGATAAATGAACTGCAAAGTAGTGAGGAACTACTGTACTCCAGTTTCATCCCACAGACCAAAAACATGCATGTTAGGCTGCTTGGTAACTAAATTGTCACTAGGTGTGAGTGAGAGACTGGATGGTTGTTTGTCTAGTTTGACTCTGTGTCCCTGTGATGGACTGGAGATCTCTCCTAGTGTCCCCCACCTCTCACACAGTGACTGCTAGACATGGGCACCAGTGACCTCCATGACCCGTAAAGGAAGAAGCGGGTTAAGATGATGGATGGATGGATGGATGGATGGATGGATGGATGGATGGATGGATGGATGGAAATTCAAACGATCTGCTGTGAAAAGTGTTCTCAGTTATGAAAACAACATCTAATTTCACTTAATGGATGTGAGTGATGAAAAAGTTGGACCTAAATTAAACTAGTAAGTTCCTGGAGAAACTTTGACAGAGACTAACACGTGGTGGCTATTTAACAGTTTTGTTTTGATGGTACTTTGTGTTGGGGTTTGCTCTCAGCAATGACCACACCATTAAAGTTGATAAAAGAGTAAGACCATTTTCAGGAGGACAATAACAGGTGGCAGTCCTGGATGAAAGTACAGTTTGAACTTGAAATCAAGTGTGTGACGTGTTTTAGGTCCAGCTCCATGTTGGGGAACAGGTCTCTGTATGATCCACGTCCTTCACCTCGTGATGAAGCCGTTTGATCCCGTGTCTCTGGAAGGATCCTGCCCTGTGAGCTGACAAGTCTTTAAGGGGTTTCTGTTCAAACGCCTACAACGTTTCTGTCCTCTGGGCTCAAATGTCAGACGTCACGTTTTCATCAAGCCCGACTCTGAACAGAAGAACAGAAACATGTGCAGCGAGAACAGGGGGTGTCGGGAATGTGAGGCTGCAGATGGTCGCTCAGTTCCATCGGCGTGAATCCATGGAGACAACCTGCTGCTGCCGAGACAACACGAGTGACAGGAGGAGGAACTCAGAACTCAGGAGGAGCACAGGCTTTAAGAAGAATCCCTGAGTCTCAGAGAAACCTGAAGAGAAAACGAGCCTCAGCGTTCTGCAGGTCGTGATTGGTCTCATTCCTGCTGCGAATGTGTGCGAGGTCTGCGTCCCCATCTGTCTCGTCCTCATCGATGTATCAGGAACACTCAGATCAGTTCCACAGACCGGCTGCTGTTTCTCCTCGTCTGTTCTCTTAAACTGCTTTACTCAGATTTTATTAAGCGTGCCTGAAGGCAGCCACCTGTTATTATCCACCTGCACAGGGTCTTAGTCTTCCTTGAACTTTAATACGGCCCGAACCGCAATGTCTACCCCGCAAATGTTACATCAAAACAACTGGCTCAGCACCACGATGTTTGCTATTACTTTCTTTGGTGTTTCGAGTTACCATGGCAACGTGATTTGTAAACAAAGGTGCCGTTTTTCTCATTTAAAACACTGACAGATTTCTGAAAAGCTTCTCACTGCCACAGTGAGGTCACATGACCTAGAGTGGAGAAGTCTGAACAAAACGCTGATTAACTTTTGGAGACATTTTGGTTCAAGATGGCTTCCACAGTTCACTTAGAAAACTCAAAATTGACTATAACTCAGCCATTCTTTGAGATATTTAACAGAAATTTGTTGTGGTCATAGCTGAGAGTTATACATTCCTAATCCATCCATCCATCCATCCATCATCTTCCGCTTATCCGGGGTCGGGTCGCGGGGGTAGCAGCCTAAGTAGGGAGGCCCAGACTTCCCTCTCCCCAGCCACTTGGAGCAGCTCCTCCGGGGGAATCCCAAGGCGTTCCCAGGCCAGCCGAGAAACATAGTCCCTCCAGCGTGTCCTGGGTCTTCCTCTGGGTCTCCTCCCGGTGGGACATGCCCGGAACACCTCACCAGGGAGGCGTCCAGGAGGCATCCTAACCAGATGCCCGAGCCACCTCAACTGGCTCCTCTCGATGTGGAGAAGCAGCGGCTCTACTCCGAGTCCCTCCCGGATGACTGAGCTTCTCACCCTATCTCTAAGGGAGAGTCCAGCCACCCTGCGGAGAAAACTCATTTCAGCCGCTTGTATCCGAGATCTTGTTCTTTCGGTCATAACCCAAAGCTCATGACCATAGATGAGGGTGGGAACGTAGATCGATCGGTAAATTGAGAGCTTTGCCTTTTGACTCAGCTCTCTCTTCACCACGACAGACCGGTACAGCGCCCGCTTCACTGCGGACGCTGCACCTATCCGCCTATCGATCTCACGCTCCAGTTTTCCCTCATTCGTGAACAAGATCCCGAGATACTTAAACTCCTCCACTTGGGGCAGGACCTCCTCCCCGACCCGGAGAGGGCATGCTACCCTTTTCCGGCTCAAGACCATGGCCTCGGATTTGGAGGAACTGATCCTCATCCCGGCCGCATCACACTCGGCTGCAAACCGCTCCAGTGAAAGTTGTAAATCACGAACTGATGAAGCCAGTAGGACCACATCATCTGCAAAAAACAATACATATACATTCCTAATGCAAATTAAAAATACAAGATGGCCACCTTAGCTAAAAGGGAAGAAATATGATAACTCGGCTATTTTAAAAGATATTGAATTGAAATTTGGTGTGGTGGTAGCTGGCAACGATGCACAACACATTCTGAATTCAAATCTAAAAATGCAAGATGGCCACCAAAGCTAATTTCAAATGACTATAATTCAACAATTTTTAGAACTACGGTGGTCCCTCGCTACTTCGTGGTTTGTTTATCGCAGTTTTGCTCTATTGCGGTTTTTCAAAATAAGATTGGACATGACACCTCCTTGGGCTGCCTGCCACCTTACCGTGGTGGAGGGGTTTGAGTGTCCCAATGATCCTAGGAGCTATGCTGTCAGGGGCTTCATGCCCTTAGTAGGGTCACCCAAGGCAGACAGGTCCTGGGGGAGGGACCAGACAAAGTGCAGCCCAAAGACCCCTTATGATGAGTCAAACAAATTAATTTAATGTTCCCTCGCCCGGACGTGGGTCACCGGGGCCCCACTCTGGAGCCACGCCCAGAGGTGGGGCACGCTGGCGAGTGCCTGGTGGCCGGGCTTTTACCCATGGAGCTCGGCCGGGCACAGCCCGAAGAGGAGACATGGGTTCCCCTTCCCATGGGCTCACCACCTATGGGAGGGGCCACAGGGGTCGGGTGCAATGTGGGATGGGTGATGGCCGAGGGCGGGGACCCTGGCGATCTGATCCTCGGCTACAGAAGTTGGCTATTGGGACGTGGAATGTCACCTCTCTGGTGGGGAAGGAGCCTGAGCTGGTGTGTGAGGTTGAGAGGTTCCGGCTAGAAAGAGTCGGACTCACCTCAACGCATGGCTCTGGAACCAGTTTCCTTGAGAGGGGTTGGACACTCTTCCACTCTGGAGTTGCCCCTGGTGAGAGGCATCGAGCAGGACTGGGCATACTTGTTGCCCCCATCTTGTTGCCTGTAAATTGGGGTTTACCCCGGTGAACGAGAGGGTAGCCTCCCTCCACCTACGTGTGGGGGGACGGGTCCTGACTGATGTTTGTGCGTATGCGCCAAACAGCAGCGCAGATTACCCACCCTTTTTGGAGTCCTTGGAGGGGGTATTGGAGAGTGTGCCTCCTGGAGACTCCCTTGTTCTACTGGTGGACTTCAATGCTCACGTGGGCAATGACAGTGAGACCTGGAGGGGTGTGGTTGGGAGGAACGGCCCCCCTGATCTGAACCCGAGTGGTGTTCTGTTATTGGACTTCTGTGCTTGTCATACATCATGTTCAAGCACAAGGGTTTCCATATTTGCTCTTGGCACCAGGACACCCTAGGTCGCAGTTCGATGATTGACTTTGTTGTTGTCTCATCTGATCTGCGGCCGCATGTCTTGGACACTCTGGTGAAGAGAGGGGTGGAGCTGTCAACTGACCACTACCTGGTGATGAGTTGGCTCCGATGGTGGGGGAGGATGCCGGTCAGACCTGGCAGACCCAAACGTATTGTGAGGGGCTGCTGGGAACGTCTGGCAGAGTTTCCCGTAAGACGGAGCTTTAACTCCCACCTCTGGGAGAGCTTTGAACACGTTCCGAGGCAGGCGGGGGACATTAAGTCTGAGTGGGCCATGTTCCACGCCTCTATTGTCGAAGCGGCTTATCAGAGTTGTGGCTGCAAGGTTGTTGGTGCCTGTCGTGGCGGCAACCCTCGAACCCGGTGGTGGATACCGGCGGTGAGGGATGCTGTCAGGCTGAAGAAGGAGTCCTATTGGGCCTTTTTGGCCTGTGGGACCCCGGAAGCAGCTGATGGGTACCGGCAGTCCAAACGGCATGCGGCTCGGGTGGTTGCTGAGGCAAAAACTCTGGCGTGGGAGGAGTTCGGAGAGGCCATGGAGAATGACTTCCGTACGCCTCCGAGGCGATTCTGGTCCACCATCCGGCATCTCAGTGGGGGAAAGCGGTATGCCACCAACACCATTTGTAAGTGGAGGTGGTGTGCTGCTGACCTCAACTCGGGATGTTGTGAGACGGTGGGCAGAATACTTAGAAGACCTCCTCAATCCTACTGTCACGTCTTCCACTGAGGAAGCAGAGCCTGGAGACTTTCGGTCAGTCTCTCCAATCTCTGGTGCTGAGGTCACCAAGGTGGTTAAAAACGCTCCTCTGTGGCAGGGTCCCAGGGATGGAAGAGATTCACCTGGAGTTCCTTAGGGCTCTGGATGTTGTGAGTTGTGTTGGCTTACGCAACTCTGCAATAGCGCGTGGACATCGGGGGCAGTTCCCCTGGATTGGCAGACTGGGGTGGTGGTTCCCCTATTCAAAAAGGGGGACCGTAGAGTGTGTTCCAACTATAGGGGGATCACACTCTTAAGCTTCCCTGGTAAGGTCTATTCAGGGGTTCTGGAGAGGAGGGTCTGTCGGATAGTCAAACCTTGGATTCAGGAGGAGCAGTGTGGTTTTCGTCCTGGTCGTGGAACACTGTACCAGCTCTACACCCTCAGCAGGGTCCTGGAGAGTGCGTGGGAGACTAGTTTGCCCAACCAGTTTACATGTGCTTTGTGGACTTGGAGAAGGCATTCGACCGTGTCCCTCGGGGGGCCCTGTGGGGGGTACTCCAGGAGTATGGGGTACCAGGCCCTTTGATACAGACTGTTAGGTCCCTATACGACCCGTGTCAGAGCTTGGTCCGCATTGCCGACAGTAAGTCAGGCTCGTTTCCAGTGAGAGTTGGACTCTGCCAAGGTTGCCCTTTGTCACCGATTCTGTTCATAACTTTTATGGACAGAATTTCTAGGCACAGCCAAGGTGTTGAGGGGATCCGTTTTGGTGGCTTTAGAATCACTTCTCTCTTTTTTGCAGATGATGTGGTCCTATTGGCTTCATCAGGTCGTTATCTACAGCTTTCACTGGAGCGGTTTGCAGCCGAGTGTGACGCGGCCGGGATGAGGATCAGTTCCTCCAAATCCGAGGCCATGGTCTTGAGCCGGAAATATATATGCATATGTATATGTATATGTATATATATATATATATATATATATTGTAGTCCCCGACTTACGAGCGAGTTCCGTCCCTAGGGGCGCTCGTATGTCAAAAATTCGTAAGTAGGATCACCAAAAAAAAAACAAAAAAAAACATTTTTTTTTAGAAATGAATACATGTACAGTACTGTACAGTCACCAAGCACTTAGCCTATCCTAACAGTTTTTAAAGATGAAGGAGTGAGTTTAATTGTCTCCCTTTCACATAAAGGGAGCTAGCTCCCTTTATGGGAATGGAGCCTGCATGGAGGAGGGAGACAATTCCACTCACTCCTTCATCTTTAAAAACTGTGTTAGGATAGGCTAAGTGCTTGGTGACTGTACAGTACTGTACATTTATCTATTTATTAAAAATATACTGTACAGTACAGTATATATTTTTATTCATTTATTTATAAATAGATAAATGTACAGTACAATACAGTACTGTACAGCCACCAAGCACTTAGCCTATCCTAACACAGTTAGGATAGGCTAACTGTGTTAACACAGTTAACATTATTCACGGCACGCAAAGTGTCTACCATCAAGGACAGCGATGGTACATTATTGCAAGAAGAGGGGCAAATCAAGCGACGATGGCGGGACTATGCAAAGGAGCTATACGCTGGCAATCCATCAGTCCAACTGGTCGATCAACTCAAACGGATGGACCAGGAACCGTGCATCCTGGAAGAAGAAGTCACTTGGGCTCTAAAACAACTACCAAACAGGAAGGCCCCAGGCATGGATAATTTACCAGCGGAGCTACTCATGCCAATACCAGTCAAAATCCTTACCAAATTGTGTCAGAACATCTGGATCACAAAATCGTGGCCCAAAGACTAGACAAGATCAGTTTTCGTCACGATTCCTAAAAAAGGCGATCTACAGGAATGCTCTAACTATCGAACTATCGCGCTCATCTCCCATGCCAGCAAAATCCTGCTAAAGATTCTACAAAACCGCATTGCGACAATCATGGAATGGGAACTACCAGATGTTCAGGCCGGTTTTCGCAAAGGACGGGGCACGAGGGATCAAATCGCGAACCTACGCTGGATCATGGAGAAGGCTAGAGAGCACCAGAAGGACGTCTATATGTGTTTCATCGACTACACCAAGGCGTTCGACTGTGTGGACCATGACAAACTCTGGGCGTGTTTGAAACAAATGGGCGTACCATAACACATTGAACAGTTGATATGAACACTGTACTCCAATCAGGAAGCAACTGTCAGAACATCGTGTGGTAACACCGACTGGTTCAAAATCGGTAAAGGCGTCAGGCAGGGATGCATTTTATCTCCAGCCCTGTTTAACCTGTACGCCGAAACGATCATGCAATGATGTAACCTGGATGAGACCATAATCGGAGTCCATATTGGAGGTAGGACTATCAACAACCTGCGATATGCGGATGACACAACTATACTTGCAGAAAGTGAAAAAGACCTGGAATACTTGATCCGACGAGTTCAAGAGGAAAGTGAACGCATGGGACTGTACCTCAACATCAAGAAAACGAAAGTAATGACAATGGCGTGCAATGATGCAGTAAACATCAAGATCAACGATGAAAAGATCGAGCCAGTCCAAGATTTCATCTTCCTGGGAGCCAAAATTGACCGAAACAGCGAATCCGGACCAGAGATCAAAAGGCGCATTGCATTGGGCCGGGCCGCAATGCAAGGAATGGATAAAGTCTGGAAGAGCAAGGACGTGAGCATTGCGACGAAAACGAGACTCGTCAACGCCATTGTCTTTCCCATAGCAACATATGGATGTGAAAGTTGGACAATCAGGAAAGCGGAAAGAAGAAAAATCGACGCTTTCGAACTCTGGTGTTGGAGAAGACTACTGCGCATACCCTGGACATCGCGGACAACAAACAAGATTGTCCTGGACCGTATCAAGCCGAAAATGTCGCTTGAGGGCAAAATTGTCAAACAGCAACTGTCCTTTTTCGGCCACGTTATGCGTGCAAAATCACTGGAGACTTCGATGATGCTGGGCAAAGGGAGTGGGACGAGAAGAAGAGGACTGCAAAGAATACGCTGGCTTGATGCAATCAAATCGGCCACCAGCAAGACGATTGCAGAACTCAAAGTAATCGTCGAGGACAAGAACGCTTGGAGAGGACAGATCCATAAAGTGGCCGAAAGTCGACTTCGACTAAATGGCTAATCATCATCAACACAGTTAAGGAGTCAGTTGAATTGTCTCCCTCCTCCCCAGCAGGCTCCATTCACATAAAGGGAGCTAGCTCCCTTTATGTGAAAGGGAGACAACTCAACTCACTACTTCATCTTTAAAAACTGTGTTAGGATAGGCTAAGTGCTTGGTGACTGTACAGTACTGTACATGTATTCATTTATTTAAAAAAAAAATATATATATATATATTTTTTTTTATGAGATGCATATTCGTAAGTCCGGGACCTCGTAAGTAAGAGCGCTCGTAAGTCGGGGACTACCTGTATATATATATAGGCCATGGTCATATATAGGCCATGTATATATATACATACTGTACATTAAATTAACTACTATTTACTACTTGTACCGGTACTACTATTCCTACTTTGCGGGTTTTCACTTATTGCAGGGCTGCAGGGTACGGATCCCCCGCGATAAATGAGGGACTATGGTATTCAGTTGAAATTTGGTGAATTTGTAGCTGAGAACGATCCCAAATAGACTCTGATTCCAAATAAAAAATTCAAGATGGCCACCTGAGCTAAAAAAGTAAAGTGCTATAAGTCAGCCATTGTTAGAGATATTAAGCTCAAGTTTGGTTTGATGATAGCTGAGAGCAATGCCCAACATATAATAATGTCAAATGGCTGCAACATGGCAGTCCCCATCAAAGTTTGTTAAGAAGCTTTCTACTTCCTGTTCACAGTTCTTTTTCAGTTTTGACCTTGTGGTGCGATGTTTCCAACACGAGGAGCTCAAATACAGCCGAGATGTCTTGCTGTAAGATTTGTCACTGAATTGAAGCTGCAGACGCTGCGTTTGAGTGCTGATCCATCTTTGTGTACTGTATTTGGGGAAATCTAAATAAACATGGAATAACTTCCCCAGATATAATCTGGGCTAAACCTTGCGCAGGGGGTCTGCAACCTTTTTTCTCTTGCAGGTGCTGCTTGGGTCTCTTGTCAAAGGCTCATTTGTGGTGCTGTTGCTCAGTCTAGTGTTTTTTTTTTCCTGGTGTTCAGAGGTATGGAGGACAACTGCACCTCTTTTGTCAGCTGGTAAAATTGAGATGTTCTGGTCCTATTAAGACAGCGTTTCATCCCCACTGCGGTTACTTTCACTCTCAGCTTGTTGCAGATTCAGTGGCCGTCCGTCGGCCAGTGGATTGGACAAATTAATTTGTGCCTTTTTGTTAGAGAAAGAAAGATACACAAAGGTCCTTGAAATAGTTTGAAACTGACAAAAGTCATGAAAAAAAGAAAGTCGACTGAGGAGGACACAAACTACCTCACAGAAGCGTGAAATTGTGCTAACTAGGGGTTGAACGAGTACACAATTTTTTAACTCAACATTAACATAATAAAGCTCGAGTAGAACTCGAGTAGTTGATGATGTCATGGGATCTTAAGATGCAAAAATAAATAAATAACGCAAAACAAAAAAAACGTCATTTAATATTTACAACAACAAAAAAGACCATTGAGAGTGCACATTATGCTGGACTACCATTTATCATACTGCAGATAAATCACAGGAAAACCAAAATTATTAGTTATTATTATTAAGCTGCAAAAGTGAAAGAAACGTGCGCCACGTCAAAAACAAAACTAAAAACAGTGGGGCAGTCGACCACACCGCACCGCCCGTGGTGCTGCGCATTTAGTTTTAGAGATAATTATGTTTATAGTTTTTCTTTTTAATAGGTTTAGCGATTCATATTTTTTGCTTTTTGTTTGTGAAACAAGGTCAGTGGAAGCTGGTTCTGGTTCGGTCGACTGGATCCGGTGTTACACTATATTCTGTGACCTGCAACAGTGCATGCAACACCGCCCCCTATGTTCACAATATATGGTGGTCACAGAATTTGGTGTAACACCGGTTCGCAACGCGCTCCAAACAGGAAGTTGATTCATTTTCTGTTCTGTAACTGTGACATGATGACGTCACTACGAATACTCGATGTGAAATAAAAAAACTTGATAGATGTCCTAGGAATCGATGTGTAGATTACTCGAGTAGTCTGTTAAAGCCCTAGTGCTAACACACTACGAACGGCTGCCGGCGATAACTTTTCTGCACTTGCATACGTACATATGGTGGATAGGAGAGTGCTGTTTGTGTTGATCGCCCACTTCAACATGGAGGAACAATCCGACCTGGAACTAGCGTTCATGTGTTTATGAACTCCAGACTGAACCGTCTGCAGCTTGTCTTGCTAAAAGTCAAACAGCAGAGCGAGTGACCTGTGTTGCCAGATGAATGAGAATTGGCTGAAGGAAGTCGATGAATGTTGGAATTTCAAGTTGCGGCTTCCTTCAACGTTCTGCAGAACCAGGTCTGGTTTTGCAGGAACTTTGAGGAGCTTCAGATGTTCTTAAAACTGAGGTTTGATGATGTCCTCTTGCTTCTTTTGTCTGCAGAAAACGCGCTATGGTACGTACGCCATGCTGCTACGAGCCAAGATGGCGAGCGGAGACGAGGACCTGTCGACCTTCGAGTCTCAGCTGTTCAAAGATGGTGGCCTGCAGAGGGCGCGCTCCAGTCCCTCTTTGCCTCTGGACGCCACCAATAAGGAGAAGACACGCGGGACCAAGACGTCCAAGAGCCTAAAGTTCACGTCGTTTTCGTCCTCGGTGTCCAAGAGCAACAGTGGCGTCAAAGACGGACACAAAAAGAACGAGGGCGAAAACAACCATAGGGCGGAGCTTCAGAAGCACAGCAGCAAACAGGTGGAGGTGGAGTAATGTTCAGACGCTCACAACTTCACTTCTGATGGATGAGGCACTTTAACTCCTGGAAACTTTCTTCTGCTGATTTTCACAATAAAAAACTGTTTCCTGTCAGAATTTTGGTTAGTTCAGGAGTGCATTATTGTGAAAAGCTGGACAGGAAATGTTGGACTACAAACGCATCATAGGAGTTTTGTTTTTCATCCCCTCAGACTGCTCTGCTTCCACCTGTAGGTCACCATGACGACCACAGGTGTGTTGGAGCGTTGCCATAGAGACGGAGCGAGGGGTGGAGTCAGGATCCCCTCCCCCCCACAACTAAACAAACAAAACAACACTCTGAAGCAGCCGTGTGTGTTTGTTTATTGTTGTTTATTTATTGATGTATCTGCTAGAAACAAACAGGAAGTACGGAGGATCATCAGTGACCAAACACATCAGAGTGAAAACAATGATGGAACGTAAAAACATCTACCATCAAATATTTCGATGTTTGTTAAAGTGATCAGAAACAAAGAGACAGTTCTGATCTGAGACCAGTGTCCGTTCTGAATCAGGCTCTGGAGCTGCACCCACAACTGCTTTTGACATCAACATCAACATTAACATTCATTCCAGTCTCTTCAACAAATCATTAACGGTTCTCTTATGCTCTGCAACAGCAGAAAACAAAACCAACCAGAACATTCAAGAGGTCTTTTTGTGTTTAGAGTCAAGAATCAAACTAAATTTAAAAAATGTTTCCAAAATTAAAGTGAATAATTTAAATTGTGAATTTGATCCAGTTTTTCACCTAAAGTGACACTGAGCTGACGATCGGACTTTATTTGGTCACTAATGAGTTTCTGTAGATCCTCAGTGCTGGAACACATCTGAATCATTTTGTCTTTAACTGGTCCACGTCATGTGACCTTAATGTGTGCGTGCGTACATATGTGCATGTGTGGCCAGAATGTTCAGACACTCCTAGCACGTTCCTCAAGTCGCTTCATTTGAGTACAAAATGTTCCCAAAGGGAAAATCTCTTGAACTTTCTGCTCGTCTCCGACTCAGAGATAATCTGATCAGGTATTGATCGTGTTGATCAGTTTTTGTTTGGATGATTCTGTTTTAAATTTAATCCCAGTCTTTGGCCACTAAATGGATCATAGTTAAGTTGATTCTAAAGAAAAACAAACATGATTCACATGAACTAAAACATCAACACTAGAACCCTGTTGTTGTTGTTGTTTGTTGTTTTTGCCTTTTATAGGTGTATTCTGGTGCTTTCTGTTTGTTTTTAGTTTGGTCTTGAATCCTGAAGATAAATGTGGACACAGGTTCCCCTCCGGACTCTAAAACCTGTGAACAAGTCGAGTCCGGTGGAGATAAAGATGAAGAACAAAGACTCAGCAGAACCAGGACTGTTCTGTTGGACCCCTGGATTTTAAATCCTTACCTCCTCAGCACTTTAATGTGGACCTCTGTGGCTCTGAATCGTCCTGATGTGATGACACAAAGCGGCCTCCAGGGGGCAGCAGAGAGAAGCTGTGTGTTTACCACATGTTGTTTTTGTTTACAGCTCACTGAATCAACACTCCTCATCAGAACCTGAATCTGTGACGCTGCAGGAGTTCTGATGTTTGAGTCTAAAGAAAGTGAATCCTGCAGGTTTATGTTTGGACTTGAACCTGCGACCATCGGCTCTGGTCAGCAGGAGCTGGAGACCCAGACCAAACCCAAAGGTACAGCAGAACTGAGGACCTGACTCAGGACTGGCTTTAAGTCTGGACCAGGTTGTGACACTCAGCTGCAGCAGGTGGAGGTGAAACTAAGACTGCTTCTACCTCGTGTTCACATGCAGCTTCTGATGTGTGATGGTCCAGTCGTGGTGCTGCTGGAGTGAGCTGTGTGTGTTTACACCCTCCTCTTCCTCAGTCTGCAGATAAAAGCAGTGAGGAGTTTGTTCTGCTTCTCTGAACTTGTCTGGTTTCATTGGGTTTCTGACGTCGGTGCTCTAAAAACGTCCTGGAATTGACCCGGTCCATTGAAGGCCAGAGCAGACACAATCACCCCATCCTTCATCCTCTGCATGTCATCATCCTCAGGCTATCAGATACAGGAAGCTCCACCCATAAAAGCAGCCATGGAGCAATGATGCAGATAGCCTCACCCCAAAACACATCCAGGAAACAGCACTGCAGGAAGCTCCGCCCTTTCAAACTGTCAATCTGCAGTCAGTTACAGAACAAGGAACAACTCTGAAGTTCTGGTTCAAGTTTCATGTAATAAAAACTCTTCAGAACCAGAGCTCAACCTCATCACATAGCAGGAAACAGACAATGGACTGAGGTCTCGGCCGGTTCTATAGAAATACTCCTCTGGCTGTTGCCTCACATGTTCCAGACCGGTTCCAGGCCTGTTTCAGGCATGTTCAAGGTCTGTTGCAGGCATGTTCCATGTGTGTTCTAGGCATTTTCCATGCTTCCTGTTTCAGGCATGTTCCATGTGTGTTCCAGGCCTTTTTCATGTGTGTTCCAGGCCTGTTTCATGTGTGTTCCAGACCTGTTTCAGGCCTGTTTCATGTGTGTTCCAGACCTGTTTCATGTGTGTTCCAGACCTGTTTCATGTGTGTTCCAGGCCTGTTTCATGTGTGTTCCAGACCTGTTTCAGGCCTGTTTCATGTGTGTTCCAGACCTGTTTCAGGTGTGTTCCAGACCTGTTTAGACCTGTTTCAGGCCTGTTTCATGTGTGTTCCAGACCTGTTTCAGGCCTGTTTCATGTGTGTTCCAGACCTGTTTCAGGTGTGTTCCAGACCTGTTTAGACCTGTTTCAGGCCTGTTTCATGTGTGTTCCAGACCTGTTTCATGTGTGTTCCAGACCTGTTTCAGGCCTGTTTCATGTGTGTTCCAGACCTGTTTCATGTGTGTTCCAGACCTGTTTCAGGTGTGTCAGACCTGTTTCAGGCCTGTTTCATGTGTGTTCCAGACCTGTTTCATGTGTGTTCCAGACCTGTTTCAGGCCTGTTTCATGTGTGTTCCAGACCTGTTTCATGTGTGTTCCAGACCTGTTTCATGTGTGTTCCAGACCTGTTTCAGGCCTGTTTCATGTGTGTTCCAGACCTGTTTCAGGTGTGTTCCAGACCTGTTTAGACCTGTTTCAGGCCTGTTTCATGTGTGTTCCAGACCTGTTTCAGGCCTGTTTCATGTGTGTTCCAGACCTGTTTCATGTGTGTTCCAGACCTGTTTAGACCTGTTTCAGGCCTGTTTCATGTGTGTTCCAGACCTGTTTCATGTGTGTTCCAGACCTGTTTCAGGTGTGTTCCAGACCTGTTTCAGGCCTGTTTCATGTGTGTTCCAGACCTGTTTCATGTGTGTTCCAGACCTGTTTCAGGCCTGTTTCATGTGTGTTCCAGACCTGTTTCATGTGTGTTCCAGACCTGTTTCATGTGTGTTCCAGACCTGTTTCATGTGTGTTCCAGACCCGTTTAGACCTGTTCCAGGCCTGTTTCATGTGTGTTCCAGACCTGTTTCAGGCCTGTTTCATGTGTGTTCCAGACCTGTTTCATGTGTGTTCCAGACCTGTTTAGACCTGTTTCAGGTGTGTTTCAGGCCTGTTTCAGGTGTGTTTCAGGCCTGTTTCAGGTTTGTTTCAGGCCTGTTTCATGTGTGTTCCAGACCTGTTTCATGTGTGTTCCAGACCTGTTTCAGGCCTGTTTCAGGTGTGTTTCAGACCTGTTTCAGGTGTGTTTCAGGCCTGTTTCAGGTGCGTTTCAGGCCTGTTTCATGTGTGTTCCAGACCTGTTTAGACCTGTTTCAGGTGTGTTTCAGACCTGTTTCAGGCCTGTTTCAGGTGTGTTTCAGGCCTGTTTCATGTGTGTTCCAGACCTGTTTAGACCTGTTTCAGGCCTGTTTAGACCTGTTTCAGGCCTGTTTAGACCTGTTTCAGGCCTGTTTCAGGTGTGTTTCAGGCCTGTTTCATGTGTGTTCCAGACCTGTTTAGACCTGTTTCAGGTGTGTTTCAGACCTGTTTCATGTGTGTTCCAGACCTGTTTAATGTGTGTTCCAGACCTGTTTAGACCTGTTTCAGGCCTGTTTCAGGTGTGTTCCAGACCTGTTTCAGGCCTGTTTCATGTGTGTTCCAGACCTGTTTCATGTGTGTTCCAGACCTGTTTCATGTGTGTTCCAGACCTGTTTCATGTGTGTTCCAGACCTGTTTAGACCTGTTTCAGGTGTGTTTCAGACCTGTTTCATGTGTGTTCCAGACCTGTTTCATGTGTGTTCCAGACCTGTTTCATGTGTGTTCCAGACCTGTTTCATGTGTGTTCCAGACCTGTTTAGACCTGTTTCAGGTGCGTTTCAGGCCTGTTTCATGTGTGTTCCAGACCTGTTTAATGTGTGTTCCAGACCTGTTTAGACCTGTTTCAGGCCTGTTTCAGGTTTGTTTCAGGCCTGTTTCATGTGTGTTCCAGACCTGTTTCATGTGTGTTCCAGACCTGTTTAGACCTGTTTAAGGCCTGTTTCAGGTGTGTTTCATGCTTGTTTCATGTGTGTTCCAGGCCTGTTCCATGTGTGTTCCAGACCTGTTTCATGTGTGTTCCAGGCCTGTTTCATGTGTGTTCCAGACCTGTTTCAGGCCTGTTTCATGTGTGTTCCAGACCTGTTTCATGTGTGTTCCAGGCCTGTTCCATGTGTGTTCCAGACCTGTTTCATGTGTGTTCCAGGCCTGTTTCATGTGTGTTCCAGGCCTGTTCCATGTGTGTTCCAGACCTGTTTCATGTGTGTTCCAGGCCTGTTTCATGTGTGTTCCAGACCTGTTTCAGGCCTGTTTCATGTGTGTTCCAGACCTGTCTAAACCTGTTTCATGTGTGTTTCAGACCTGTTTCATGTGTGTTCCAGACCTGTCTAAACCTGTTTCATGTGTGTTTCAGACCTGTTTCATGTGTGTTCCAGACCTGTCTAAACCTGTTTCATGTGTGTTTCAGGCCTGTTTCATGTGTGCTTCAGGCCTGTTTCATGTGTGCTTCAGGCCTGTTTCATGTGTGTTCCAGGCCTGTTCCATGTGTGTCCAGACCTGTCTAAACCTGTTTCATGTGTGTTTCAGACCTGTTCAATGTGTGTTCCAGACCTGTTTCAGGTGTGTTTCAGGCCTGTTTCAGGTGTGTTTCAGACTTGTTTCATGTGTGTTCCAGGCCAGTTTCATCTGTGTTTCAGACCTGTTCAATGTGTGTTCCAGGCCTGTTCCATGTGTGTCCAGACCTGTCTAAACCTGTTTCATGTGTGTTTCAGACCTGTTTCATGTGTGTTCCAGACCTGTCTAAACCTGTTTCATGTGTGTTTCAGGCCTGTTTCATGTGTGCTTCAGGCCTGTTTCATGTGTGCTTCAGGCCTGTTTCATGTGTGTTCCAGGCCTGTTCCATGTGTGTCCAGACCTGTCTAAACCTGTTTCATGTGTGTTTCAGACCTGTTCAATGTGTGTTCCAGACCTGTTTCAGGTGTGTTTCAGGCCTGTTTCAGGTGTGTTTCAGACTTGTTTCATGTGTGTTCCAGGCCAGTTTCATCTGTGTTTCAGACCTGTTCAATGTGTGTTCCAGACCTGTTTCAGGTGTGTTTCAGGCCTGTTTCAGGTGTGTTTCAGGTGTGTTTCAGGTGTGTTTCAGGCCTGTTTCAGGTGTGTTCCAGACTTGTTTCATGTGTGTTCCAGGCCAGTTTCATCTGTGTTTCAGGCCTGTTTCATGTGTGTTCCAGACCTGTTTCATGTGTGTTCCTGACCTGTTTCAGGTGTGTTCCAGGCCTGTTTCAGGTGTGTGTTTGTGTTTTAGACCTGTTTCAGGTGTGTTTCAGGCCTGTTTCAGGTGTGTTTCAGGCCTGTTTCAGGTGTCTTACTGGCATATTGTGGACTCCGCACTCCGTCTCTTTTAGCTCTTTGTTGTAAATAAAATCTGATCTGCAGAACAAGCCATACAGCAGCACTTTGCTTTTAGACCTTTTTATTTATTCTGAACATAGACTTGTTCCTGTGAACATTTATTTTTGTTGTTTATTTGTTTGACGTTGCAGCGACCTTAAGGTCCAATTTGTGCTGTAGATAATGTCACTTCCTGTGAGGTTTGTTGTAGTGACAAAAAATATTTGTTTTGTTTGGAGGCTTAGAGGCAGAAATAAAACTGTTCTAAAATATGAAACAAACGAGTCGTTTTTATTGATAAATCTTTTTTTATCCATCCATCCATCCATTTTCTTCCGCTTATCCGGGGTCGGGTCGCGGGGGTAGCAGCCTAAGTAGGGAGGCCCAGACTTCCCTCTCCCCAGCCACTTGGAGCAGCTCCTCTGGGGGAATCCCAAGGCGTTCCCAGGCCAGCCGAGAAACATAGTCCCTCCAGCGTGTCCTGGGTCTTCCTCTGGGTCTCCTCCCGGTGGGACATGCCCGGAACACCTCACCAGGGAGGCGTCCAGGAGGCATCCTAACCAGATGCCCGAGCCACCTCAACTGGCTCCTCTCGATGTGGAGAAGCAGCGGCTCTACTCCGAGTCCCTCCCGGATGACTGAGCTTCTCACCCTATCTCTAAGGGAGAGTCCAGCCACCCTGCGGAGAAAACTCATTTCAGCCGCTTGTATCCGAGATCTCATTCTTTCGGTCACAACCCAAAGCTCATGACCATAGATGAGGGTAGGAACTTAGATCGATCGGTAAATTGAGAGTTTTGCCTTTCGACTGTTGCGGTTCAAAAGTTGAAGGAAAGCTCTGAAACGAATGTGCAAGTTTTAGGCAGGTTTATTGTACATTATAAGAATAAACCTTACAGCGACCAACAGACCTCTCACCAAGCACAAGTCCAACACACACACATCTTCGAAGGCGGACCACGGTTTTATACCTCTAGATGACGTCATCGCCTCGTGGGACCAATCCTGGAACCGAACCGCCTTGGAACCGCCCTAGAACTTTTCTACTCTGTGAGTGATCCGCCTCTCAGCCAACAAGCTACCAGCTCTGTATGTCAATCATCCAGTGTTGTGTCTGTTGTATTATGCAGGCGTGTAACTGAAAAACTCTTCCCTATTGGAAATAAAACCCGTAAATAAAGGTTCCATCTTGAATATATTTTCACATTATATGGTGGAATTAAGTGAACATAAATCATAACGCATAATATGTGTGCTTCAGGTGTAATACTGATATACATATATTTCAATTCCCCTTTTGACATGACAAACATCATGTCAACAAAAACCCTATATGTACTATGTGCGTATGCAATTAAAAACTGGATACACAATGGAAATCGCTAACATTCCCACCCACAACAATATTACATCTAAGTTACCCACCCAGAATATAAATCCCTTATATAAAAATAAGCATCAATACTAATTGGTAACAAAACTACGTAAGAAAATATACGGTAACCGTCAGAGCTTATATGCTGGAAACGCAATACAAAACTAACAATCTAAAAAATAAATGTAACAAAAAGCAAAGAAATCAACCAAAAACAAAGAATAAAATAAAACATCAAATAAATGTAATAAGAAATAAACAAAACAAACAAAACAACAAATAAATGTAATAAGAAATAAACAAAACAAACGAAAATAAATGTAATAAGAAATAAACAAAACAAACGAAAATAAATGTAAAAATGAAACCATAAAACAAATAAAAAATAAAAAATAAACAATAAAATGAAGCGGACTGTCCCTCCTATCAAACATCACGCCTCAACAGGGTATATGCAGGAATAATGAAGTTAAATTCAATACCTTTAAAAAGGCGTTCAATAAAAAACAACTGGACTTTAATTTGACCTTATAAATTCAATACTGTCTCAAAAACCCTTAAATTTCCCAAAATTTGATTTATCAACTCTTAACAACTTCAAAACATTGCATATACTCTGCTCCAGTGTGTGCATTTCTGGTATGTGTTAACCTTAGCAAAGAATCTAAACTATGCTTTAGCCAAGTCAGGCCATCTCATCTTCATCGTCTTCATCTTCTTCCTCATAGACACCTGTAAGGGGGAAGCCCTCTCCTGCCTGTACAGCCATCTGATAGGAAGGCAGCTTAGGAAACCTATCATCCACTGCGCTACTGATGCACTTCAAGCAGAAATGCCTCACACAAGGAACGCAGCAGCATCCACAACAAATTAACATAACCACAACTGCGAATATTGTAATCACAGCTGTGACGACAACAGCTCTCCATCTTCCAAAAGTAGAGATGAACCACTCACTCAGAGGGTTCTGAACTCCAGAGCTTTCAGCTAGTTCCTCAGACAGAGATTTCAAACCATCCAGAGCCCTTGTAAATGAACCATCTGGACTTGTGTTATTTGGGATGAAAGTACAACACTCTTGTCCAAACATAGAGCAGACACCACCTCTCTCAGCCAAAAGAAAGTCCACAGCTAATCTCGTTTGATAGGCCATCAGTGATGTTGCTGCTAGCTGCTGATGTGCGCCCTCAAGTGCATCTCTTGTCAAATTATTCAGCCTCTGAACATTAAAATGAATGTAATTAATCCTGGCTACGTTTTTATTTACAGTTATAGTTGGAATCATAGACTCAAAACCAGCTGCAATAGGATCAACTAATTTGTATTCATCCGGGACTCCTTGCGGGACTCCGATAGCGTTAATATATGCTGGAGAATCTACATACAGATCAAAGTCACGTTTTCTCCTCTCAAACTCACCAATAACATGTGTACTGCTCCTGAAAGTTTCCAAATCCTGTCCTGTTAAATTCACCATCTTAATTGGAGAAATTAAAGAAACGAGTGTACAGATTCCTGACCATCTTGAAGACAACGTATTTCTTAGAGTTCTACCACCACAAAACCAGTAAACATCTGCACGTGCTACAGATAATCTCGTCATGTTTGTCCAAGCTGAAACATCCACATTCAACTTACACCAACTTGAATCAATATCACCTACAGATATACCTCCCTGTATTTTCCTAACCAGACAAGTGTAAGAGTTTCTCACTGGAGTGAAAACAGGTGGGATTGCATCTCTTGGGGCCATGGGAAAATATTTCTCCAAACCTTTGCAACTATCAGTGGGATTCTCCTTCATATGTAGTTCCAACATGCAGTGAAAACATGAATCATTTGAAAGAGGTGATGTCATCATTAATAACGCTGGCCTGGCCTTCGCACAAACAACGCAATCCTTATACTTCACTTGTTCTGCTGCATTTTCAACATACTCTATCCAGTAATTTTGCTGTGTGAAACCTGTCTCCAAAGCCAACTTTTCTTCATATGTCACATCTGTCATATAAGACACCTCTTGATCTGATTCAATCTGACTTTCCTCCCTCTGAACCACATTTATCCTGAACGGACTCGTTGGATCTTTGCCAGAAACATGAACTCCCAGTATATAAGTGTCACTATCCTGCCTCTGAGGATTCTTTAAAGTCAAAATCAAAGAATTACATGTATTTTGTGCTAGACACCTGGTGCTTTTAGTATGATCTTGTATGATTGACAAGCGTTCCTGTAACGGATACTTCCCTCTTCTCGCTTTTTCTGGTCTGTAACCCCAATCAGCAGGCCCTGAATTACACAACACATTATTCCAGTCCCCGCAATTCATGTCATGCCCATAAGTCACACAAATATACTTCACTGCCCAAATAAATGACTCCTGCCTCGCACCACAGTACATCACAGAGCAAAGGTCAAATTTAACAGATGCAGTCACCCCAACTGTGAAGTTAAACTGTAGGAAATTAACTATCATGGATCTCTTTGATCTGCTAATGTCAGAGTCTGGGTGTACCTGAATCTGAACCTCTGCAACCTCTGTTCCATCTTCCCCTCTGCTGAGCAGGAAGTTAGGGTCCTCATCACAAGATCTGTTGACATTGTCGTGAACAACTTCAGGGGAGCCTGTCTTAGCTGTCGTTGCAACCCACAGAGTGAGCCCTGTAAACAATATTCCAAAAGTGGTTACCACACTTAACCTCACCGCTAGGAAATTCATTCTTCCTGTAACAACTATGTACAACAAACAACGTCCCCTTTTTATGTAATGTTATTTTAAGTCTGTTCTGATTTTCTCCTCAAGTTGTATCGGGGTTTTGGAACCGGTGGATCGAAGCTCTCAGTTGAAGGTGGAGCTGCAGTGTCACTGTGTACAGATGGCTCACACAGTTCCTTAGATGCACCCAGCTCTCCAGACACGCTCAGCCCTTCGGATGTGCTCAGCTCTTCAGATGTGCTCAGCTCAGCCAAGTCCTTTCGTACCTGCTGTAGAGTGCGTAGAGAAGGGTCAGAGCTTTTAACACAGTGTGTCTTATGAATCCAGTTACTGAGCTTTTCTTCAGTTAACCAAATTTTAACACAGTGAGAAGTGACAGCAGCCACCTTATATGGGCCTTCCCATTTAGGCTGAGACCAGTTAAAACGGGCTACCTTTCTGAGAATCCAGTCACCTGTATCCACGTGGGCACAGTGTTGTTCTCCCTCTGCAGTCTGGATCAATTGAATCTGTTGAGAAATACTCATTACAGTATTATTAAGCCTCTTCAAGTACTCTGATATGTCATAATGTTGTAATTGTAACATAGTACTTTCTGACGGCAACGGATGAGTGAAAGGACATGGCATCTTCCTTCCTGTAAGTATCTCATGAGGGCTGACATTCAGGGTAGTATTTGGAGTTGACCTTAAGTTGAACAGCACTATAGGTAGGGCATCAGGCCATTTCAATTTTGTGTCTGCACAAACCTTTGCCAACCCCTCTTTAAGAGTACGGTTAGCACGTTCAACCAAACCCTGTGATGAAGGATGAAAAACAGCCCCAAACTTATGTCGAATGCCAAACAATTTCTCAACTTCCCTTAACTCCCTGTTTGCAAAATGGGTTCCATTATCTGATCTGATCACTGAAGGGACTCCAAATCTGGGGATCAACTCCTTTGTCAACCACTTTATTACTTCTTTCGCTTTTTCAGTTTTCGTTGGAAAAGCTTCCACCCACCTACTAAATTGATCCACGCAAACGAGTAAATATCTCTTTCCAGCCACTCTATTCTCAACACCCATGTCAGTAAAATCTATCACAATCTCTTTCCACGGTGCCTGAGGCATTGGAAATCCACCAAGCCCAGTTTTAAGTGCCACCTTTGGATTATGGTGGCAACATATTTCACATGTCTGTACAAAATATTTTGCAATACAGATGGCATAGGGGTTCCACCAATTCTGTGAGATCAAGTCAATCAGTTTTGATGTACCACAGTGCCCCCTGCTGTGTGCTTCTTGGCATAGCAGGTTGAACAATCCAGCTGGAGCTACAATTTTACCCTCATGATTCCTCCAAATTTGTTCACTATCCTTTTTAGCTCCACGGTCTAACCATGCCTGCTTCTCGTGCGGAGCGGCTGCATTTTGTAACTCTCTGATATATTCTAGAGTAAATTCCTTTTGAAAATAGTCTTCAGAACTCTTTTTCTCATGTCTCTGGACCATCTGTGTCCTTAAAATATAGCCTGCAATTCTTTTAGCAGCTTGATCTGCCTCATGATTCCCTTGGGCAATGAAATTGCTACTCTTCTGATGGGCCTTGCATTTAATTACTGCCACTTGTCTAGGCCGCTGCAATGCATAATACAATTCCAGTAATAGCCTATATGCCACGGACATCCGTTCCAGCACCTCGGCAGTCATTACACAGTCGGCGCACTTCCGGTTAGCGGGAAAGACACGAACATAAGTGACTAAATACAATTAATAAAACATCAGCATACACACCAATAACAACTCTATACACATATAAAACCATATAAAATAATGGCGACGTTCCCCCTACGGATAGCCGCGATAAATGTTCGCCGAAACCCCCCCGCGGAACAGCTGTTCCCACCGGTGGGCGGACACAACGGTACTCACGTGTAGTGCCGGTAGCGCGCGGCCGCTTCCCGTTTCGGCTCGTTGTCATGGTTTGCTACTAGGAGCTAACGCTAGCAACAACGGAGGTGGATGGGAACCGGAAGTGGCGGGTAGGTGTTGCATTTTGCCGGAAGTACGTCACGCCCCCCCGTGGCATATAGGCTATTGTTTAAAATGCCTGACTGGTTCTCCAGATGAGGTGACAAATCCCTTTCTTCTCCAGTGACAGAGATCAACATAGACTGCCTGAAAAACATACGCTGAGTCTGTGTAAATATTAACCTTTTTTCCTTCTGCGACGTTACAAGCTTCTGTTATTGCTTTTAGCTCTGCGAGCTGCGCAGAAGCTGGCTGGTTCATCACTTCTGCCTTGAGTTCAACAAAACCTGCATCTCTTCTTTCCACCACAGCGAACGCAGTGATCAATGCGCCCGTTTCATTTCTATGACTATGTCCATCACAGAACAGTATCATGTCTGGCTGGTCCAAAGGATCTTTAGAAAGGTTTTCATGTAATTTCATTTCCTGTGCGGTGTCACTAATGCAGTTATGATCTTGTGTGGTGTCCATTTGCGCGGCCATATTTGTTCCCTGGCTTGTAAAATGTATATGTGAATTATGTAATAATCTTCTGAGGTTTTCTGTTCTTTGATTTGAAAATGTGAATGTTTGTGAGTCCAAAAATGATTTTACGTCATGAATTGTGTGAACAAAAACCTCATTCCCCATAGTTATGTGTGATGTCTTTAAAATAGACTTTCCAATGGCAGCTACATGCCTCACACAGGTAGGGTGGCCAACTTCAATTTGATCTAATTTTGAACTATAATACATCAAAACGTGCCTGTCAGAGCCAGCTTTCCCTCTTTGAAACAAGACGGCATTCACAAATCCGTCTTTTTCATCCACATCCAAGTGAAATGGCAAGGAGTAATCTGGACACTGCAGAGAGCACGCATCAAACAAAGCTTGTTTAATCTCCACAAATGCCCTGTCAGCTTCCTCCGTCCACTGCAGTGGGGACACAAAATTTTTATATCCCACAGCCGAAATGAGGTTCCGCAGAGGAGCCACCTTACGGCTGAAATCAGGAATGAAGTTCTTACTGTAATTGATCAGCCCCAAAAATTTTAACATCATCCTAACATTTGCTGGTTTAGAATGATTTAAAATGGAGCTTTTCTGAGATGGCGTCAGTTGCAGGCCAGAGCCAGAGATGAGCCTACCCAAAAACTGAACTTTTGAACGACCCACCTGTAATTTGTGTTTTGACACTTTAAAACCACACTGGGCTAGATGTCGAAGCACAGCTTCAGATGCGTGCATAATAGCTTCTGAAGTCGGAGCTGCTATCAGAATATCATCGACGTATTGGATTAAAACCACTCCTGGTGGCAAAGGCAAATCAGTAAGGACTTGCTTCAATACATGATTGAACAAAGAGGGCGAATCCACGAACCCCTGAGGCAATCTACTGTACGTGAATTGTTTCCCCTTAAAGGTAAATGCAAACAGATCCCTTGATCCAGCGTCCAGAGGCACACAAAAGAACGCGTTCGCCAGGTCAATACAAGTAAAAAACTTGTGTTCAGGCTGAATAGCATTCATCATAACATAAGGATTTGGAGTACCATAATTAGATGGAACAACAACCTTATTTATAGGCCTCAAATCATGAACTAAACGGTAATGAGATTTATCAGCTTTTGGTACCGGGTGTAGAGGTGTGTTCCAGCTCGAAACAGTAGGCTGCAACACACCAGCTTCCAGCAAACCCTTAATAGTTTGCTCTATACCGTCAATCTGCTCCTGTCGGAGTCGATATTGATGTTTATAGATTGGAATCGTGCCTGGCTTCAGGACGATCGAGACAGGGTTGACACTCAGCAGGCCCACATCTGTAGAACTCCTGGCCCAAAGTGTATCAGGCAAACTGGCTAACAGTTTGTCCGTATCAACATGGTCTGTGTTTTCTCCGCCATGTGATCTAGGCAGAGAATGTTTCTCAGGTAACAATAATGTGAATGATCTGTGTGTGATCCTGTAAGTATCAGTTTCTGGAGAATAGTGTAAGTGTGGATTTTGTGTAGGCACCCATTCCCTTACAGCAAGACAGCGTCTCATCACAGGACCTAAATTCTTCGCATCGGCACCAGATACAACCATCAATGACACATGTGGAGCTGATACATCGCCAAGCATATACAGTTGCAGTAACGGTGCAGGCAACTTCACACCTGCCACCACTCCCTCCGGGGCCACATAAAT
>JBBPBX010029086.1:24592-36108 GCA_038048925.1 Garcialebias charrua | reverse complement strand
CCTCTGAGAGTCCAACATGTTAGATGTCTTCCTCTGAGAGTCCAACATGTTAGATGTCTTCCTCTGAGAGTCCAACATGTTAGATGTCTTCCTCTGAGAGTCCAACATGTTAGATGTCTTCCTCTGAGAGTCCAACATGTTAGACGTCTTCCTCTGAGAGTCCAACATGTTAGATGTCTTCCTCTGAGAGTCCAACATGTTAGACGTCTTCCTCTGAGAGTCCAACATGTTAGACGTCTTCCTCTGAGAGTCCAACATGTTAGATGTCTTCCTCTGAGAGTCCAACATGTTAGACGTCTTCCTCTGAGAGTCCAACATGTTAGACGTCTTCCTCTGAGAGTCCAACATGTTAGATGTCTTCCTCTGAGAGTCCAACATGTTAGATGTCTTCCTCTGAGAGTCCAACATGTTAGATGTCTTCCTCTGAGAGTCCAACATGTTAGATGTCTTCCTCTGAGAGTCCAACATGTTAGATGTCTTCCTCTGAGAGTCCAACATGTTAGATGTCTTCCTCTGAGAGTCCAACATGTTAGACGTCTTCCTCTGAGAGTCCAACATGTTAGACGTCTTCCTCTGAGAGTCCAACATGTTAGATGTCTTCCTCTGAGAGTCCAACATGTTAGATGTCTTCCTCTGAGAGTCCAACATGTTAGACGTCTTCCTCTGAGAGTCCAACATGTTAGATGTCTTCCTCTGAGAGTCCAACATGTTAGACGTCTTCCTCTGAGAGTCCAACATGTTAGATGTCTTCCTCTGAGAGTCCAACATGTTAGATGTCTTCCTCTGAGAGTCCAACATGTTAGATGTCTTCCTCTGAGAGTCCAACATGTTAGACGTCTTCCTCTGAGAGTCCAACATGTTAGATGTCTTCCTCTGAGAGTCCAACATGTTAGATGTCTTCCTCTGAGAGTCCAACATGTTAGATGTCTTCCTCTGAGAGTCCAACATGTTAGATGTCTTCCTCTGAGAGTCCAACATGTTAGACGTCTTCCTCTGAGAGTCCAACATGTTAGATGTCTTCCTCTGAGAGTCCAACATGTTAGACGTCTTCCTCTGAGAGTCCAACATGTTAGATGTCTTCCTCTGAGAGTCCAACATGTTAGATGTCTTCCTCTGAGAGTCCAACATGTTAGATGTCTTCCTCTGAGAGTCCAACATGTTAGACGTCTTCCTCTGAGAGTCCAACATGTTAGATGTCTTCCTCTGAGAGTCCAACATGTTAGATGTCTTCCTCTGAGAGTCCAACATGTTAGATGTCTTCCTCTGAGAGTCCAACATGTTAGACGTCTTCCTCTGAGAGTCCAACATGTTAGATGTCTTCCTCTGAGAGTCCAACATGTTAGATGTCTTCCTCTGAGAGTCCAACATGTTAGATGTCTTCCTCTGAGAGTCCAACATGTTAGACGTCTTCCTCTGAGAGTCCAACATGTTAGATGTCTTCCTCTGAGAGTCCAACATGTTAGATGTCTTCCTCTGAGAGTCCAACATGTTAGATGTCTTCCTCTGAGAGTCCAACATGTTAGATGTCTTCCTCTGAGAGTCCAACATGTTAGATGTCTTCCTCTGAGAGTCCAACATGTTAGATGTCTTCCTCTGAGAGTCCAACATGTTAGACGTCTTCCTCTGAGAGTCCAACATGTTAGATGTCTTCCTCTGAGAGTCCAACATGTTAGATGTCTTCCTCTGAGAGTCCAACATGTTAGATGTCTTCCTCTGAGAGTCCAACATGTTAGACGTCTTCCTCTGAGAGTCCAACATGTTAGATGTCTTCCTCTGAGAGTCCAACATGTTAGACGTCTTCCTCTGAGAGTCCAACATGTTAGATGTCTTCCTCTGAGAGTCCAACATGTTAGACGTCTTCCTCTGAGAGTCCAACATGTTAGACGTCTTCCTCTGAGAGTCCAACATGTTAGATGTCTTCCTCTGAGAGTCCAACATGTTAGACGTCTTCCTCTGAGAGTCCAACATGTTAGATGTCTTCCTCTGAGAGTCCAACATGTTAGATGTCTTCCTCTGAGAGTCCAACATGTTAGACGTCTTCCTCTGAGAGTCCAACATGTTAGATGTCTTCCTCTGAGAGTCCAACATGTTAGACGTCTTCCTCTGAGAGTCCAACATGTTAGATGTCTTCCTCTGAGAGTCCAACATGTTAGATGTCTTCCTCTGAGAGTCCAACATGTTAGATGTCTTCCTCTGAGAGTCCAACATGTTAGATGTCTTCCTCTGAGAGTCCAACATGTTAGATGTCTTCCTCTGAGAGTCCAACATGTTAGATGTCTTCCTCTGAGAGTCCAACATGTTAGATGTCTTCCTCTGAGAGTCCAACATGTTAGATGTCTTCCTCTGAGAGTCCAACATGTTAGATGTCTTCCTCTGAGAGTCCAACATGTTAGACGTCTTCCTCTGAGAGTCCAACATGTTAGATGTCTTCCTCTGAGAGTCCAACATGTTAGATGTCTTCCTCTGAGAGTCCAACATGTTAGATGTCTTCCTCTGAGAGTCCAACATGTTAGACGTCTTCCTCTGAGAGTCCAACATGTTAGACGTCTTCCTCTGAGAGTCCAACATGTTAGACGTCTTCCTCTGAGAGTCCAACATGTTAGACGTCTTCCTCTGAGAGTCCAACATGTTAGACGTCTTCCTCTGAGAGTCCAACATGTTAGATGTCTTCCTCTGAGAGTCCAACATGTTAGATGTCTTCCTCTGAGAGTCCAACATGTTAGACGTCTTCCTCTGAGAGTCCAACATGTTAGATGTCTTCCTCTGAGAGTCCAACATGTTAGATGTCTTCCTCTGAGAGTCCAACATGTTAGACGTCTTCCTCTGAGAGTCCAACATGTTAGATGTCTTCCTCTGAGAGTCCAACATGTTAGATGTCTTCCTCTGAGAGTCCAACATGTTAGATGTCTTCCTCTGAGAGTCCAACATGTTAGATGTCTTCCTCTGAGAGTCCAACATGTTAGATGTCTTCCTCTGAGAGTCCAACATGTTAGATGTCTTCCTCTGAGAGTCCAACATGTTAGACGTCTTCCTCTGAGAGTCCAACATGTTAGATGTCTTCCTCTGAGAGTCCAACATGTTAGACGTCTTCCTCTGAGAGTCCAACATGTTAGACGTCTTCCTCTGAGAGTCCAACATGTTAGATGTCTTCCTCTGAGAGTCCAACATGTTAGACGTCTTCCTCTGAGAGTCCAACATGTTAGATGTCTTCCTCTGAGAGTCCAACATGTTAGATGTCTTCCTCTGAGAGTCCAACATGTTAGACGTCTTCCTCTGAGAGTCCAACATGTTAGATGTCTTCCTCTGAGAGTCCAACATGTTAGACGTCTTCCTCTGAGAGTCCAACATGTTAGATGTCTTCCTCTGAGAGTCCAACATGTTAGATGTCTTCCTCTGAGAGTCCAACATGTTAGATGTCTTCCTCTGAGAGTCCAACATGTTAGATGTCTTCCTCTGAGAGTCCAACATGTTAGATGTCTTCCTCTGAGAGTCCAACATGTTAGATGTCTTCCTCTGAGAGTCCAACATGTTAGATGTCTTCCTCTGAGAGTCCAACATGTTAGATGTCTTCCTCTGAGAGTCCAACATGTTAGATGTCTTCCTCTGAGAGTCCAACATGTTAGATGTCTTCCTCTGAGAGTCCAACATGTTAGATGTCTTCCTCTGAGAGTCCAACATGTTAGATGTCTTCCTCTGAGAGTCCAACATGTTAGATGTCTTCCTCTGAGAGTCCAACATGTTAGACGTCTTCCTCTGAGAGTCCAACATGTTAGATGTCTTCCTCTGAGAGTCCAACATGTTAGATGTCTTCCTCTGAGAGTCCAACATGTTAGATGTCTTCCTCTGAGAGTCCAACATGTTAGATGTCTTCCTCTGAGAGTCCAACATGTTAGATGTCTTCCTCTGAGAGTCCAACATGTTAGATGTCTTCCTCTGAGAGTCCAACATGTTAGACGTCTTCCTCTGAGAGTCCAACATGTTAGACGTCTTCCTCTGAGAGTCCAACATGTTAGATGTCTTCCTCTGAGAGTCCAACATGTTAGACGTCTTCCTCTGAGAGTCCAACATGTTAGATGTCTTCCTCTGAGAGTCCAACATGTTAGATGTCTTCCTCTGAGAGTCCAACATGTTAGATGTCTTCCTCTGAGAGTCCAACATGTTAGATGTCTTCCTCTGAGAGTCCAACATGTTAGACGTCTTCCTCTGAGAGTCCAACATGTTAGATGTCTTCCTCTGAGAGTCCAACATGTTAGATGTCTTCCTCTGAGAGTCCAACATGTTAGACGTCTTCCTCTGAGAGTCCAACATGTTAGATGTCTTCCTCTGAGAGTCCAACATGTTAGATGTCTTCCTCTGAGAGTCCAACATGTTAGATGTCTTCCTCTGAGAGTCCAACATGTTAGACGTCTTCCTCTGAGAGTCCAACATGTTAGACGTCTTCCTCTGAGAGTCCAACATGTTAGACGTCTTCCTCTGAGAGTCCAACATGTTAGACGTCTTCCTCTGAGAGTCCAACATGTTAGACGTCTTCCTCTGAGAGTCCAACATGTTAGACGTCTTCCTCTGAGAGTCCAACATGTTAGATGTCTTCCTCTGAGAGTCCAACATGTTAGACGTCTTCCTCTGAGAGTCCAACATGTTAGACGTCTTCCTCTGAGAGTCCAACATGTTAGATGTATTCTGCCTCCACATGATTTTATCTTTGATCTTAGTTGATATTATTATTGATTTTACTTGTTTTTATCAATTGTTTTAATTGATTTTTGATTTTTGTTGCACTTTGTAGCACTTTGAGATTTTTGTTAATGAAAAGTGCGTAATAAATTAAATTATCAATCAATCAATAAATGTATTCACTCGATTAAAAAATCATCAGTTTACAAACACATTCTCTGACAACATATATTTACACGAGTGAAGAGCAGGAAGAAGAAAATCTTGTATAGACCTGCCCCCTTACATAAATTAAATAAACTTGAATTAATTATTATTATTTATTATTAGATCCCTGATGGTGATCCTCACAGACTAAAATGATTCGACGCTCGCCTGCCTGTCGTTTTCAGGCAGACACTTCATGAGCCGGAGGTAAAACTGACTTCCTTCTTCTCTGAAACATCCTGTCCTCTTTTTTAATACGCCACCTTTTCTCCATGTGCAAACACCTTCAAGCATTTGACAAGAAGCAGCCGTTCCCCGGCTCAGGTCCATCCTGCAGACGGTGTGGCCCTCTGACATCAGCTGCAGGTTGACCGCTGACTCTTCAGCTGCTGCACACGTCACAATGCAAATCGATCCACTAACAGAAGATGATTGACCTTTGGGTCTTCTTAGTAACGAACACACAGGAAGATCAGTTGTTGTTCCAGAAAGACACGTTCAGTGGGTGGTTGGGTTTTCTACACCTCCCTCAAGTCCTAACTGTTCCAGAACCAACAAGCCTGGAGGTCCGGTCCTTCTCAATGGGACTCCATGAGTAAGAACTGTAAGAACCACTGCTCCACGTTCATAGTGGATGAAAAGATGCAGGAACTCTTCTTTACACAGGTTGTATTTTTACATCAACCCCGTGAAGCCAGTTCTGATGGAAAGAAGCATGATGGACTCTTTCATTGATGGGAGCTGCAGGATGAATCACTAAATGAACCCAAGCCCAGACGTGCACAGCGCTCCAACTGCTCAGACGTGCACAGAGTGCCAACTGCTCAGACGTGCACAGCGCTCCAACTGCTCAGACGTGCACGGCGCTCCAACTGCTCAGACGTGCACAGTGCTCCAACTGTTCAGACGTGCACAGTGCTCCAACTGCTCAGACGTGCACAGAGTGCCAACTGCTCAGACGTGCACGGCGCTCCAACTGCTCAGACGTGCACAGTGCTCCAACTGCTCAGACGTGCACAGTGCTCCAACTGCTCAGACGTGCACAGAGTGCCAACTGCTCAGACGTGCACGGCGCTCCAACTGCTCAGACGTGCACAGAGTGCCAACTGCTCAGACGTGCACAGCGCTCCAACTGCTCAGACGTGCACGGCGCTCCAACTGCTCAGACGTGCACAGTGCTCCAACTGCTCAGACGTGCACAGTGCTCCAACTGCTCAGACGTGCACGGTGCTCCAACTGCTCAGACGTGCACAGTGCTCCAACTGCTCAGACGTGCACAGTGCTCCAACTGCTCAGACGTGCACAGAGCTCCAACTGCTCAGACGTGCACAGAGTGCCAACTGCTCAGACGTGCACAGAGCTCCAACTGCTCAGACGTGCACAGAGTGCCAACTGCTCAGACGTGCACAGAGTGCCAACTGCTCAGACGTGCACGGCGCTCCAACTGTTAAGACGTGCACGGCGCTCCAACTGCTCAGACGTGCACAGAGCTCCAACTGCTCAGACGTGCACAGAGCTCCAACTGCTCAGACGTGCACAGAGCTCCAACTGCTCAGACGTGCACAGAGCTCCAACTGCTCAGACGTGCACAGAGCTCCAACTGCTCAGACGTGCACGGCGCTCCAACTGCCCAGACGTGCACGGCGCTCCAACTGCTCAGACGTGCACAGAGCTCCAACTGCTCAGACGTGCACAGAGCTCCAACTGCTCAGACGTGCACAGGTGCTCCAACTGCTCAGACGTGCACAGTGCTCCAACTGCCCAGACGTGCACAGAGCTCCAACTGCTCAGACGTGCACAGTGCTCCAACTGCTCAGACGTGCACAGAGCTCCAACTGCTCAGACGTGCACAGTGCTCCAACTGCTCAGACGTGCACAGAGCTCCAACTGCTCAGACGTGCACAGAGCTCCAACTGCTCAGACGTGCACAGTGCTCCAACTGCTCAGACGTGCACAGTGCCAACTGCTCAGACGTGCACGGCGCTCCAACTGCTCAGACGTGCACAGTGCTCCAACTGCTCAGACGTGCACAGTGCTCCAACTGCTCAGACGTGCACAGAGTGCCAACTGCTCAGACGTGCACGGCGCTCCAACTGCTCAGACGTGCACAGAGTGCCAACTGCTCAGACGTGCACAGCGCTCCAACTGCTCAGACGTGCACGGCGCTCCAACTGCTCAGACGTGCACAGTGCTCCAACTGCTCAGACGTGCACAGTGCTCCAACTGCTCAGACGTGCACAGTGCTCCAACTGCTCAGACGTGCACAGTGCTCCAACTGCTCAGACGTGCACAGTGCTCCAACTGCTCAGACGTGCACAGAGCTCCAACTGCTCAGACGTGCACAGAGTGCCAACTGCTCAGACGTGCACAGAGCTCCAACTGCTCAGACGTGCACAGAGTGCCAACTGCTCAGACGTGCACAGAGTGCCAACTGCTCAGACGTGCACAGAGTGCCAACTGCTCAGACGTGCACGGCGCTCCAACTGTTAAGACGTGCACGGCGCTCCAACTGCTCAGACGTGCACAGAGCTCCAACTGCTCAGACGTGCACAGAGCTCCAACTGCTCAGACGTGCACAGAGCTCCAACTGCTCAGACGTGCACAGAGCTCCAACTGCCCAGACGTGCACGGCGCTCCAACTGCCCAGACGTGCACGGCGCTCCAACTGCTCAGACGTGCACAGAGCTCCAACTGCTCAGACGTGCACAGAGCTCCAACTGCTCAGACGTGCACGGTGCTCCAACTGCTCAGACGTGCACAGTGCTCCAACTGCCCAGACGTGCACAGAGCTCCAACTGCTCAGACGTGCACAGAGCTCCAACTGCTCAGACGTGCACAGAGCTCCAACTGCTCAGACGTGCACAGTGCTCCAACTGCTCAGACGTGCACAGAGCTCCAACTGCTCAGACGTGCACAGAGCTCCAACTGCTCAGACGTGCACAGAGCTCCAACTGCTCAGACGTGCACAGTGCTCCAACTGCTCAGACGTGCACGGTGCTCCAACTGCTCAGACGTGCACGGCGCTCCAACTGCTCAGACGTGCACGGAGCTCCAACTGCTCAGACGTGCACAGTGCTCCAACTGCTCAGACGTGCACAGAGTTCCAACTGCTCAGACGTGCACGGCGCTCCAACTGCTCAGACGTGCACAGAGTGCCAACTGCTCAGACGTGCACAGCGCTCCAACTGCTCAGACGTGCACGGCGCTCCAACTGCTCAGACGTGCACAGTGCTCCAACTGCTCAGACGTGCACAGTGCTCCAACTGCTCAGACGTGCACAGTGCGCCAACTGCTCAGACGTGCACGGCGCTCCAACTGCTCAGACGTGCACAGAGCTCCAACTGCTCAGACGTGCACAGTGCTCCAACTGCTCAGACGTGCACAGTGCTCCAACTGCTCAGACGTGCACAGTGCTCCAACTGCTCAGACGTGCACGGTGCTCCAACTGCTCAGACGTGCACAGTGCTCCAACTGCTCAGACGTGCACAGTGCTCCAACTGCTCAGACGTGCACAGTGCTCCAACTGCTCAGACGTGCACAGAGCTCCAACTGCTCAGACGTGCACAGAGCTCCAACTGCTCAGACGTGCACAGTGCTCCAACTGCTCAGACGTGCACAGTGCTCCAACTGCTCAGACGTGCACGGCGCTCCAACTGCTCAGACGTGCACAGTGCTCCAACTGCTCAGACGTGCACAGTGCTCCAACTGCTCAGACGTGCACAGAGCTCCAACTGCTCAGACGTGCACAGTGCTCCAACTGCTCAGACGTGCACAGAGCTCCAACTGCTCAGACGTGCACAGCGCTCCAACTTTCGACACTAACACACAAGATGGGTTCTTCTTTCATTTACAAATGAAAAGAAAACAGTTTTAGCCAAAGACGTGTGAAAATCTGCTAACTCAGAGTGAAATGCAAAATGAGCAGAAATGTTTCATCATTTCGGCTGAAAGTTGGAGAGCAGCTGAAATAAACTCTGGACTTCATGGAGACTGAAAAGTGTCTGACGAGGAAACACGTGAGTCAAGACACACAGCAGCAGAGTTTACCTGCACTCACAGCTCAGCAGCTGTAAAGTCTCTTTTTAATCTCTTTACTAAAATAAAAAGGAGCTGCCCTTTGTCTCAAATGTGGAATACATATTTCATTTAGCCTGTTTATTAAACTTAATAAGTTGAACCATTGATAAGGAACCACCAAGGTGCTCCACAGAACAGCACAGGAAGTCCTACTGACTTTTCAACTCCTCCCTCTTTCTACACAATAAAATGAATCCTGCACCACAATAAAAACTAAATGTTTCTGTCTGTACCTGTTTTACATTTTAATTATTGGTATTTTATATTCTCTGTTATTTTTTACGTCGGCGCTTTTGTTGGCCTTGTTACTGTTCTATAAATAAAGTTGTGTGGTTTATCTTGAGGGCAGCACGGTGGTGCAACTGGTAGAGCTGCTGCCTCTCAGCAAGCAGGTCCCCGGTTCAATTCCTGGTCCGGGGTCTTTCTGGGTGGAGTCTCCATGTTCTCTCTGTGTTGCGTGGGTTTTCTCCAGTTTCCTCCCACAGACCAAAAACATGCATGTTAGACTGATGTTGACTCTAAATTGTCTCTATGTGTGAGAGAGAGAGATTGTTTGTTTGTCTCAATTGTCTCGTTGTGTCCCTGTGATGGACTGGAGACCTGTCCAAGGTGTCCCCTGCCCATCACACAGTGACCCCCATGATCAAAAATGGAAGAAGTGGGTAAAAGATAATAATCTTGTGTGCTTCCTTGTGTTCCTTTGTATTAAAACTCTGGCACAACAATTTTCTCTGGGATCAATAAAGTTCTATCTTATCTTATTTAATCTTATCTTTTCTTAAAAAGGCTAAGTCTGGTCCTCTGGACATTCAAAAAAGGACCAGACTTTGCTTTTTTAGATTTTTCTACTTGGATCATTGAGCACGCATCAGGGTTATTTGATCTTATTTAATCTTATCTTTAGTTATTTTGAGTAATTTTCACACCACGTTTGTGACAGATTGTTTTGTCCAATAGAAGACGTGCATCATTTATCAGCCGGTTGCTCATCGTTAGCTCAGAACTGACATTCATTTATAGATTTTAAAAGCTGGACCAGTTCTAGCGTAGAGCATTTGTACCTGAATTTACGTTTCTTTTTGTTTTGTCGTCTGCTCATTAGTTCTTCTTTGAGCGACTGAAGTATCAAATGAAAACAACATATCACCGACTGAGAACACAGACGATTAGTCAGACATCGTGTTCAGGTGCTTCCAGCACTCAGTGGCATTTATGTGATTAGTTGAGGTTGAAATGAGCAGCTCTGGTCTCCTCCCAGCCTTGAACATCCCTTCCCATTCAATTTAACGGCATGTTGCTCCTGTCCTCCTTAACCATTTGCCCGTGCCGTTCCACGACAGCGCCTCGCCTCTGCGCTGTGATTGGACAGGACACCCTGCAGTCCTAGCAGAAGATGGGTGACCCTCTCACCCAGCTGCTGCTTCACTTAGCTCACATTTAATTAACTCCAACCAGCCTTCCTCCTGCAGTGATGGCAGCGCAGCTCTCCATGCCCGCTGGGATCTCTGATCAAGAAATGTTCAAGACTTGAAGCTGAAGAGGAACTGAATCACAGCTCGTCATGCCACGCATAGTGAGATGCATGAATGGCAACAGGAGTTTGTGTTGCGTGCTACGAGCCACGACGTTTCCCTCTGCAGCCAACCCTTCATCCTGCTGGCATGCTGAAGCTCCCTGCTTGCTGCTTCCTGGTGGAGTTTTTTAACTGCTCTGCCTAATTAGGCCCTACAGTGAAACAAAGCCTCTCACTTACACGATGGAGAGAAGACAGAGGGGATCCATATTTATCTTGTGGAAAACTATAAGGAAAAAGCAAACCAAAACTCTGCTGACATGCCATAACTCACCTCCAACTCTCCCCTGGAGGGAGGAAACCAGCTGACAAACAACACGTGCACACACGTGGGACAGACAGGTGTAATGCTTTATTTAAAGACAGGCCCAGTGTCTTCTTCATTTAAACTGTCCATCTGCTGCAGCCCAAACCAAGCGGTCCACGTGGACGCCTCTGCAGCACTTGACTAATGTGCTAGTCTTGTAAAATGCTTGTACAAGCACAAACATATCTGGACTATTTATCTTCCTGCAGGAACATTCATCAGAATATGAAAGTGCATCAACCACATCCATTCTGTTGGAATACAATCTGACAATCACTGGCAGAATGATAGATGGCCATCCAGAAGAAAACTGGAGAATTATTTCATGTTTAATATCCGGCTGCTTTCCTTTTAGCTTTTCACAGTTCGGTTGCGAAGAAGCGATTGTGAAGGTTGATGTGCCTTGAAACCACCGTGGTCAGAGATGCATCACCGACTCCAACACTCTTGAAAGGTTTTGCCCCTCGCATCAACTTTGGTTACGTTTCAGATCCGTCTGCTGCGCCATGAAAACAAATCTCCACGACAGCCTTGAATGTTTCCCTGAACGTTCTCCAAGTCCCAACTGCAAATTTCATTCTTTTCTCTAAACTTACATCTGTGTTCTTTCTGCAGAGATACTTTTAGGACCTGCAATCAAAACTAAACGACTAAAAAGTTACACCTGCAACAAACACG
>JBBPBX010029086.1:0-19351 GCA_038048925.1 Garcialebias charrua | reverse complement strand
CATATATACACATTCCTCCTTTTAACAAAGTATCAAAAAACTAGCAAAACATTATAAGTTAGATGTATAAAATCAAAGACAGGAACAAATCTGCATTGGTTTTTGCCAGGATTCCAACAGATTCTGAAAACCATTTAGAGAAGTCAAGTATATTTATAATATATTTATAATTTATTTTGCAAAAAACGAACATAGCTGAATGATATAAGATGTATATGTTGTGACAAATATGCACATTTCCAACATCATGTCACAATCCCTTTAACTCCATCACAGAACTCTCATCTTGAACAAGCATGAAGGCGACAGAGGAAAGAAAAACTCCCTCATGAAGAAAACTTTAGCAGAATCAGGCTCAGGACAAGCGTCATCTGCTTCAACAGGCTGGGTTTGGTAGGAACAGATACACAATGGCAGGTCAAGAATCACATGTTAAGATAGAAATAGTATCAAATGAAAACTATTCAATTTTAACAATTAATTTAAAGAAATGAGGTCAGTTTGTCCTCTAGTAGTCTAAGTCTATAGCAGCAGAACAAGACAACACTAACTATAGGATTTATGAAAAAGTAAAGTGTTAATCCCAGTCTTCAAACTGGACAATGTGTCAGCCTCATGGACAGAAACTGGAAGTTGGTTCCACAAGAGAGGAGCCTGACAACTGAAAGATCTTCCTCCCATTCTGCTGCTGGAAACTCTAGGAACCACAAGTAAACCTGCAGTCTGAGAGTGAAGTGCTCTGTTAGGAAAATATGGAACAATAATATCTGTAATATAAGATGGAGCTAGGTTGTTAAACCATTAAACCCATTTATTCTATGCTGAATCTGTCCTTGGGTCGTCTGTGAGGGTTCCTCCTAGTACACATGTTGGATTTATCATTTTATGAATTATATAACTGAAGCAGAGTCCACCCGGACATTAAACAACTATTTGTTTGAAAACTTAATTTGTTTGTTTTATACTAGTAAATCATCATACAAGTTACAAATGTCCATTTATTGTCCCTGTTCTGGTTTTGTAAAAGGGAACAATTGAATAAATATCTAACTCACATGTTTTGGCACAAAGAATCAGTTACATAGAATAACATTAGAATAACTTAAACACAGTAAAATATATATCTTAGGTCAAATGTGGGATAAGTTATCCTAATGGGTAAAGATGAATCATTACTTTTTATATCTGCAGTTTATATTAATACTGTTTACTTTTATTACTACTGCTTACATGTAATTACTACTGTTTACATTTATTTACACTACTTTAATATCTACACCACTGCTGGTACATATACAGTGTGCTCTGAACGGTCTTATTTAGGGATGCCCAATGTGCCTTACTGCATATGCCACTTTTTGCCTCTACAACAACATCAACTACTACCTCATACATATACTGTGTACATTGACTCATACGCTGCTTTGCCACTTTGCAAATGTCAATGCTAGAAACCTTTAGTTTATTTTAGTTATACTTTTTATACTCTTTTTTTATACCACTATGCAAAAAAAAAAAAAAAAAAAAAAAAACTCAGGACAGTGTTAGTTTTACTATTTTTATGCTTATGTCTATTATTATATGTTTCAGTGTTTCAATGTTTAGATGTTTACTGTTGCACCGAGGGACTGAGAGAAACGCAATTTCGGTCCTGTGTATGTCCTGCACTGTACATATTGCAGATCTGACAATAAAGTTGACTTTGACTTTGACTTTGATATATTTACCTTTGCACTGATTATGTGCCTGTTTTTGCCTGTTTTGCCTGTTTTTTTTACACATTTAATAGTAAAAAAGACACAAAGAACCCTAATTATGCTCTTTCTGATAGCAGCTCTGTTTGGAGGCAGAGACTTCCTGGTCTGCTCTCTCTGAGCAGCTCAACACTTCACAGAGCGAATCAACCCTGTGGTGAAATGATTTATTCACAGTTAGAGGTAACGTGCACGAGAGTCAAAGGTCAGTCTTTACATCACCGTATCTCTGGGACTTTTTCATCAACACACACACCTCACCTGGGCAAGACCATGGAGATTGAACAACATGATGCAGAGAGCGGCGTTCCCTTCCATTTTTCATCGGGGAACGTTGCTTGGAACAGTGATTTCCACACTGTGCACTCTGACACACGAGCGTGGCCTGAACATCTTTTGTGAAGGAGGCACTTTGAAAACACTCGAGGCTAACGAACTGTTCTTTGTGGGTAAAGTGGAAGTGAAGGGTTCTTCTGTTGAAGTCAAACTAACATCTGAAGAAAGAAAAGCGAGTTTGTGGAAAACTTGAAAGAAAACCTTGTTAGATTTCCTGTGGCATCCTTTGCCAAAAATTAGAGACTGAAAAAAATAATATTTTTTCTCTGTGTCTTTAGAACGGAGCAAACAGTTTCAAACCTCTGCTCTGCCATAACTAACATACATCGTGTTTCTATTTTACTTCACTTTAACTGAGCACCAGTTGTATGGCTGAAAAGTTTGTACATGAAATAGTTCTGCAGCTGTTGGTAAAAGTAAAGTTACTAATGTCAGTACAGCATAGCAGCTAGTTAATTCAAAGAATGTGCTGTGAATAAACAAATAGAAAAGAAAGATGACATGGAAGAAAGTCAATTCAAGAAATACAAATCAATATAATGTCTTCAACAGAGAGTGTATGGGTCATTGGAGTAAACATGAAAAGCCTTCAGAACAAGAAAAAGCTCCAAACACACACTTTCTTTATTTATGCAAGTCTTGGTGAAACACTGGTGTCAGGGCCGGCCCAAGGCATAAGCAAACTAAGCAGCTGCTTAGGGCCCCAGGGCCACTAGGGGGCCCCCTAAGTGGAAGCACAGGTTTTAGGAAGTTTGTGAAGTATTAAGGAAGAAGGGAAGTCAAGGGAACCCCCTTCTTTTAAGGTATGATCTGTCAATTTACATGTACTGTATGTGTTACCTCAGCTTGCAATTTACATATGATGGTGTGTGATTTCTTTAGACTGTTATAACTCCACAAGCTGACATTTTTGGTTTCAGTGAATTCAAAAAGCCCCTGGATAGGGGTCGAAACGTCTTTTGCAACAAATAAAGTCCAGTTGATCTTGTATTGAACGCCTTTTTGATATTAAGGAAGAAGTAACATAAACAGGTCAAATGTGTGAGTAATGGTTATTTGAGGTTTTAAGCTCAGCTTTTATAAATTGCATACATTTGCATAGTTTTAATAACTAATTATTCAACTTTAAATTTATTCTTTAACCATTTTACGTGGGTTCATTACATTTTTTATCTCCTTATTTTATTTTGTCTGTTTGCACAATTTTATTTATTTTTATGCATCTAAGTCATCTTGAGGGGCGGCCGTGGTGTAGTGGTAATGGCAGTCATCCCCCGATCGGAAGGTTGGCGGTTCGAATCCTGGTTCCCCACACCATGTGTAATTGTGTCCTTGGGCAAGACACTTAACCCCGAGTTGCTCCCGGTAGGACTGGAAAGCACCTTGCATGGTAGTCTGCCACTACCGGTGTATGAATGTGTGTAGCATTCAATGTGTGTAGCACTTTGAGATTTTCACTAATGAAAAGTGTGTAATAAATTGAATTCATTATTATTATTATTATCTGTTTTTTGTTGATCTTGCACTACAAATTATTTTGAACATTACTGTTGCGATTCTTTGAAACCACAGATAATGAACCAGATGACACTTTTGCTGTAAACATTGCATACTGGTGATTTTTTTTTTCTTTTGTTACTTATAGTGTCTCATGATTTATACATTTAGTATAATGTAAACCGGGCTGTCAGAGTTGCAGTGAGTTTATGTTAGGTGGGTGAATGATCTGATCATCTGACTGTTGATTGCAGTAATCCACATTATTGGCAGAAATAGAGGGCCCCTCTCTGGACATGGACAGGTCCATGAAATCATGCTGACTGTAGGACAGAACCATAAAGTCATGCTGACTGTAAGACAGGACCATAAAGTCATGCTGACTGTAAGACAGGTCCATGAAGTCATCCTGACTGTAGGACAGGACTATGAAGTCATGCTGACTGTAAGACAGGACCATAAAGTCATGCTGACTGTAGGACAGGTCCATGAAGTCATGCTGACTGTAAGACAGGACCATAAAGTCATGCTGACTGTAAGACAGAACCATAAAGTCATGCTGACTGTAGGACAGGTCCATGAAGTCATCCTGACTGTAGGATAGGACCATGAAGTCATGCTGACTGTAAGACAGAACCATAAAGTCATGCTGACTGTAAGACAGGTCCATGAAGTCATGCTGACTGTAGGACAGGTCCATGAAGTTATCCTGACTGTAGGATAGGACCATGAAGTCATGCTGACTGTAAGACAGGACCATAAAGTCATGCTGACTGTAGGAAAGGTCCATGAAGTCATGCTGACTGTAAGACAGGACCATAAAGTCATGCTGACTGTAAGACAGTACCATAAAGTCATGCTGACTGTAGGACAGGTCCATGAAGTCATGCTGACTGTAAGACAGGACCATAAAGTCATGCTGACTGTAAGACAGTACCATAAAGTCATGCTGACTGTAGGACAGGTCCATGAAGTCATGCTGACTGTAAGACAGAACCATAAAGTCATGCTGACTGTAAGACAGGTCCATGAAGTCATGCTGACTGTAGGACAGGACCATGAAGTCATCCTGAATGTAGGACAGGACCATGAAGTCATGCTGACTGTAGGACAGGACCATGAAGTCATCCTGACTGTAGGACAGGACCATGAAGTCATCCTGACTGTAGGACAGGACCATGAAGTCATCCTGACTGTAGGACAGGACCATGAAGTCATCCTGACTGTAGGACAGGACCATGAAGTCATCCTGACTGTAGGACATGACCATGAAGTCATCCTGACTGTAGGACATGACCATGAAGTCATCCTGACTGTAGGACAGGACCATGAAGTCTCGCTGACTGTAGGACAGGACCATGAAGTCATGCTGACTGTAGGACAGGACCATGAAGTCTCGCTGACTGTAAGACAGGACCATGAAGTCATGCTGACTGTAGGACAGGACCATGAAGTTATCCTGACTGTAAGACAGGACCATGAAGTCATCCTGACTGTAGGACAGGACCATGAAGTCATGCTGACTGTATGACATGACCATGAAGTCATCCTAACTCTAGGACAGGACCATGAAGTCATGCTGACTGTAGGACAGGACCATGAAGTCATGCTGACTGTATGACAAGACAATGAAGTCATCCTGACTGTAGGACATGACCATGAAGTCATCCTGACTGTAGGACAGGACCATGAAGTCATGCTGACTGTAGGACAGGACCATGAAGTCATCCTGACTGTAGGACAGGACCATGAAGTCATCCTGACTGTAGGACAGGACCATGAAGTCATCCTGACTGTAGGACAGGACCATGAAGTCATCCTGACTGTAGGACAGGACCATGAAGTCATCCTGACTGTAGGACAGGACCATGAAGTCATCCTGACTGTAGGACAGGACCATGAAGTCATCCTGACTGTAGGACAGGACCATGAAGTCATCCTGACTGTAGGACAGGACCATGAAGTCATCCTGACTGTAGGACAGGACCATGAAGTCATCCTGACTGTAGGACATGACCATGAAGTCATCCTGACTGTAGGACATGACCATGAAGTCATCCTGACTGTAGGACAGGACCATGAAGTCTCGCTGACTGTAAGACAGGACCATGAAGTCATGCTGACTGTAGGACAGGACCATGAAGTTATCCTGACTGTAGGACAGGACCATGAAGTCATGCTGACTGTAGGACAGGACCATGAAGTCATCCTGACTGTAGGACAGGACCATGAAGTCATCCTGACTGTAGGACAGGACCATGAAGTCATCCTGACTGTAGGACAGGACCATGAAGTCATCCTGACTGTAGGACATGACCATGAAGTCATCCTGACTGTAGGACATGACCATGAAGTCATCCTGACTGTAGGACAGGACCATGAAGTCTCGCTGACTGTAAGACAGGACCATGAAGTCATGCTGACTGTAGGACAGGACCATGAAGTTATCCTGACTGTAAGACAGGACCATGAAGTCATCCTGACTGTAGGACAGGACCATGAAATTATGCTGACTGTATGACATGACCATGAAGTCATCCTAACTCTAGGACAGGACCATGAAGTCATGCTGACTGTAGGACAGGACCATGAAGTCATGCTGACTGTATGACATGACCATGAAGTCATCCTGACTGTAGGACATGACCATGAAGTCATCCTGACAGTATGACAGGACCATGAAGTCATCCTGACTGTAGGACATGACCCTGAAGTCATCCTGACTGTAGGACAGGACCATGAAGTCATGCTGACTGTAGGACAGGACCATGAAGTCATCCTGACTGTAGGACAGGACCATGAAGTCATCCTGACTGTAGGACAGGACCATGAAGTCATCCTGACTGTAGGACAGGACCATGAAGTCATCCTGACTGTAGGACATGACCATGAAGTCATCCTGACTGTAGGACATGACCATGAAGTCATCCTGACTGTAGGACAGGACCATGAAGTCTCGCTGACTGTAAGACAGGACCATGAAGTCATGCTGACTGTAGGACAGGACCATGAAGTCATCCTGACTGTAAGACAGGACCTTGAAGTCATCCTGACTGTAGGACAGGACCATGAAGTCATCCTAACTCTAGGACAGGATCATGATGTCATGCTGACTGTAGGACAGGACCATGAAGTCATGCTGACTGTATGACAAGACAATGAAGTCATCCTGACTGTAGGACATGACTATGAAGTCATCCTGACTGTATGACAGGACCATGAAGTCATGTTGACTGTAGGACAGGACCATGAAGTCATGCTGACTGTATGACATGACCATGAAGTCATCCTAACTCTAGGACAGGACCATGAAGTCATGCTGACTGTAGGACAGGACCATGAAGTCATCCTGACTGTATGACATGACCATGAAGTCATCCTGACTGTAGGACATGACCATGAAGTCATCCTGACTGTATGACAGGACCATGAAGTCATCCTGACTGTAGGACATGACCCTGAAGTCATCCTGACTGTATGACAGGACCATGAAGTCATCCTGACTGTAGGACAGGACAATGAAGTCATGCTGACTGTATGACATGACCATGAATTCATACTGACTGTAGGACAGGACCATGAAGTCATCCTGATAGTATGACATGACCATGAAGTCATCCTGACTGTATAATATGACCATGAAGTCATCCTAACTCTAGGACAGGACCATGAAGTCATGCTGACTGTAGGACAGGACTATGAATTCATGCTGACTGTATGACATGACCATGAAGTCAGCCTGACTGTAGGACAGGACCATGAAGTCATCCTAACTCTAGGACAGGACCATGAAGTCATGCTGACTGTATGATATGACCATGAAGTCATCCTGACTGTAGGACAGGACCATGAAGTCATCCTGACTGTATGACATGACCATGAAGTCATCCTGACTGTATGACATGACCATGAAGTCATCCTAACTCTAGGACAGGACCATGAAGTCATGCTGACTGTAGGACAGGACCATGAAGTTATGCTGACTGTATGACATGACCATGAAGTCATCCTGACTGTAGGACATGACCATGAAGTCATCCTGACTGTATGACAGGACCATGAAGTCATCCTGACTGTAGGACAGGACCATGAAGTCATGCTGACTGTAGGACAGGACCATGAAGTCATGCTGACTGTATGATATGATCATGAAGTCATCCTGACTGTAGGACATGACCATGAAGTAATCCTGACTGTAAGACATGACCATGAAGTCATGCTGACTGTATGACATGACCATGAAGTCATCCTGACTGTAGGACAGGACCATGAAGTCATGCTGACTGTAGGACATGACCATGAAGTCATGCTGACTGTAGGACAGGTCCATGAAGTCATCCTGACTGTAGTACAGGACCATGAAGTCATGCTGACTGTATGACATGACCATGAAGTCATCCTGACTGTAGGACAGGACCATGAAGTCATGCTGACTGTAGGACAGGTCCATGAAGTCATCCTGACTGTAGGACAGGACCATGAAGTCATGCTGACTGTAGGACAGGTCCATGAAGTCATCCTGACTGTAGGACAGGACCATGAAGTCATGCTGACTGTAGGACAGGACCATGAAGTCATGCTGACTGTATGACAGGACCATGAAGTCATGCTGACTGTATGACATGACCATGAAATCATCCTGACTGTAGGACAGAACCATGAAGTCATCCTGACGGTAGGACAGGTCCATGAAGTCATCCTGACTCTAGGACAGGACCATAACGTCATCCTGACTGTAGGACAGAACCATGAAGTCATTCTGACTCTAGGACAGGACCATGAAGTCATGCTGACTGTATGACATGACCATGAAGTCATCCTGACTGTATGACATGACATCATGCTGACTGTAGGACAGGTCCATGAAGTCATCCTGACTGTAAGACAGAACCAGTCAGGTGACTGTAGGACAGGTCCATGAAATCATGCTGACTGTATGACAGGACCATGAAGTCATGCTGACTGTAGGACAGGTCCATGAAGTCATCCTGACTCTAGGACAGGACCATGAAGTCATGCTGACTGTAGGACAGGTCCATGAAGTCATCCTGACTGTAGGACAGGACCATGAAGTCATGCTGACTGTAGGACATGACCATGAAGTCATGCTGACTGTAGGACAGAACCATGAAGTCATGCTGACTGTAGGGCAGGACCATGAAGTCATGCTGACTGTATGACATGACCATGAAGTCGTCCTGACTGTATGGCATGACCATGAAGTCATCCTGACTGTAGGACAGGACCATGAAGTCATGCTGACTGTAGGACAGGTCCATGAAATCATGCTGACTGTATGACAGGACCATGAAGTCATGCTGACTGTAGGAGAGGACCATGAAGTCATCCTGACTGTTGGACATGACCCTGAAGTCATGCTGACTGTAGGACAGGACCATGAAGTCATGCTGACTGTAGGACAGGACCATGAAGTCATGCTGACTGTAGGACATGACCATGAAGTCATCCTGACTGTAGGACAGGACCATGAAGTCATGCTGACTGTAGGACAGGACCATGAAGTCATGCTGACTGTAGGACAGGAGCATGAAGTCATGCTGACTGTAGGACAGGTCCATGAAGTCATGCTGACTGTATGACATGACCATGAAGTCATGCTGACTGTAGGACAGGTCCATGAAGTCATCCTGACTGTAGGACAGGACCATGAAGTCATGTTGACTGTAGGACAGGACCATGAAGTCATGCTGACTGTAGGACAGGACCATGAAGTCATCCTGACTGTAGGACAGGACCATGAAGTCATGTTGACTGTAGGACAGGTCCATGAAGTCATCCTGACTGTAGGACAGGACCATGAAGTCATCCTGACTGTAGGACAGGACCAGGAAGTCATGCTGACTGTATGACATGACCATTGTATTTATTTATTTATTCATTTTATAAAAAAGAAAACACAACAAACACGTTTCTTGTATAAAAAAGAAAATATAAAATGAAAGGTAGCAGAAGAAGAAAATATCTTATTATGTCTGCCCCTTTTTAAAATAAAAAATAATTTCAAACAATAATTATAATTAAGTAATAATGAAAAAAATGAATAACACATCTCAAATTTCGAGATACTACACATTGATACTATCGATCATAATACTGTTTACATTCTCTGTTTACATTTATTAATACTGTTTACTTTTATTACTACTGCTTACATGTAATTACTACTGTTTACATTTATTTACACTACTCTAATATCTACACCACTGCTGGTACATATACAGTGTGCTCTGAACGGTCTTATTTAGGGATGCCCAATGTGCCTTACTGCATATGCCACTTTTTGCCTCTATAACAACATCAACTACTACCTCATACATATACTGTGTACATTGACTCATACGCTGCTTTGCCACTTTGCAAATGTCAATGCTAGAAACCTTTAGTTTATTTTAGTTATACTTTTTATACTCTTTTTTTATACTAGTATGCAAAAACTCAGGACAATATTATGTTCATTAAATGTTTAATGTTTTAGTTTTAGAGTTGGTGTAAATTTTCATACTCTTATACCACTATGCAAAAAACTCAGGACAGTGTTAGTTTTACTATTTTATGCTTATGTCTATTATTATATGTTTCAGTGTTTCAATGTTTAGATGTTTACTGTTGCACCGAGGGACTGAGAGAAACGCAATTTCGGTCCTGTGTATGTCCTGTACTGTACATATTGCAGATCTGACAATAAAGTTGACTTTGACTTTGACTTTGACTTTGAACTACTTCATACGTATTTCTTCAACAATTTACTCTTTATCATTTTTTTAAACACAAACATTGGCATTGCTCTTTTTATATCACACGCTAATGCCTGGTACCCACCGGACCCCTGTCGGGCGGCTGAAGCGGCCGGTTTACTTTCAAAGTCTATGTGGAGACGAGTCGAGGCACGGCGAACCGTGAAACGGCGCGCCGGCACATGGCAGTTCCTTTCCACGCACGCGCGCGTCCAAAGCAACCTACGCGTAGAGCCGCCATCGTCATAAAATTCGACCTCTGGTGGCTCGACGCGTCCAGCAAACAGTCGGGAGAGCCTCTGCTATGTGATGACACAACGACAACGGGATTTTTTTTGGACTTTTTAAACTTACCCGATCGAGCTTCCATGAATTGGAACCAAACTCCGGTAAGAAACTTGGCATTTTAAACAGTTGCTCCTGTCCACTCCAGCGTTTGATCACCCCAATCATAAAAAAACGTTTTAATCTCACCAAAGACTGTCGGAGCTGCAGTAACACAACAACTGACCCGGAAAACGAGCTAGACCCCCTCCCCTCTGCCTCCCCCTAGTGCGCGTCATCAGACGCGTCCCAGTGGGTACCTGGCATCAGTGACAAGCGACCAAAAGGGGGCGGCAGGAGCGTTCTGACAAGTTTGGTGGGGACCAGGCATGAGTCATTCCACAATCCAACTCCCTGGACTGAGGTAGACCGTCCCTTCAAGCTGGTTCTGTATTGTGTCTTTACAAATACATCAGTTCCCTTTAGATTGTAACAGCTCGATCTTTTAACCCTAGGATGCATGGACGACCAATACCTACATTCTTCCATGAGTGGGGTCAAAAATGACCCCAATTAGAATCAATGGGTTTTTGCAATGAATTTAAATTATGTCTTTAATTTTGGTTAAAGGCAGTTATATTTATTATATTTGGGTCAACAAAAGACTGATTTTACATTTAATATGGTCATTCATAACTTTTTATAACATTTTTTCCACACGAAGTAACATCAAAAATCTTCAAAAATTATTGCTAGAATAGAAAATCTGAAGGACAAAAAAGAGAATGAACATACAACCAGAACACTGTACACTCACATGTACATCCTGACTGTATGATATGACCATGAAGTCATCCTAACTCTATAGGAAATGCTTGGGGTCATTTTTGACCCCACTCATGAAAAACTGGGGTAGTGACACAAAAACTGCAATTTCTGAAAAAGTATAAAAACATTTAAAAAAATTCAAATGGCTTGAAGTCACAAACATGTTTTATGAGGAATACCTGGAATATGGAAGAGTAAAAACTTTTAGTTTCAGAGATTTTGAAGAATAACAACCCTCGGGGTCATTTTTGACCCCACTTATGCATCTAAGGGTTAACAAAATGTGTCTGAATATTTAAGGGTAGTGCATTGTTATGAGCTTTATATATCATCATTAAAATATGGTAATCTACTAAATCATGGAACATCAGTAATTTCAATTGAAAAAATAATATACTAGATGGATGACAGTAAGGTTTTCTTGCAATAATCCTTATGGCTCTTTTCTGTAAAATAAAAATAGGTTTTGTAATAGTTTTACATGCTTTTCCCCAAACATTAATGCAATAAATGAAATGTGGAACATAAATGGTGTTGTACAACAGATACAACGCTTTGTCATTCAATAGGTCCCTAACCTTATACAGTACAGCAATAGATTTCGAGATTTTCATTTTTACAGAGTCTATAAGTTTTTTCCAAGTTATTTTGTCATCAATGACAACACCCAAGAACTTGATCTCACTCACTCTACAGACCTCTCCATCCTCAATTGTAAATTGGACATCTGCAGTTTTCTTTTAATTACCAAATATCATATAATGGGTATTTTCTAGATTTAATGATAATTTGTTTAGTTTAAACCAAGTCTGTATTTTGACAAAACTCTTTCTTCATCAGTTTCAACATCAGATTCATATCCTCACCTAAACAAAAGAAAGTAGTATCATCTGCAAAGAGGATACATCTGAGGAGTCCTGAGACATTTACCAAATCATTAACATATAAAATAAACATCCATCCATCCATTTTCTTCCGCTTATCCGGGGTCGGGTCGCGGGGGTAGCAGCCTAAGTAGGGAGGCCCAGACTTCCCTCTCCCCAGCCACTTGAAGCAGCTCCTCTGGGGGAATCCCAAGGCGTTCCCAGGCCAGCCGAGAAACATAGTCCCTCCAGCGTGTCCTGGGTCTTCCTCTGGGTCTCCTCCCGGTGGGACATGCCCGGAACACCTCACCAGGGAGGCGTCCAGGAGGCGTCCTAACCAGATGCCCGAGCCACCTCAACTGGCTCCTCTCAATGTGGAGAAGCAGCGGCTCTACTCCGAGTCCCTATAAAGTCCCTATAAAATAAACAACATAGGTCCAAGTACAGAGCCTTGGGGAACTCCACAGGTGATATTACAATAATCAGATCTTACATCATCAATCTGTACGAACTGCTTCCGACTTTTCAAATAACTATGTACCCACTGCAGCGCTGGTCCTCTAATGCCATACACATTCAATTTCTCAAGGAGAATGGTGTGATCTATTGTATCGAAAGCCTTTTTTAAATCGACAAATATAATTATACCATATTGTTTGTTATTGACAGATGTAGTCATTTCTTCCGTAAACTCCATGAGAGCCATAGATGTAAACTTCTTTGCTCTAAACCCATACTGACTTTCACTTAAAATATTTTGCCCATCCATAAATTTGTCCAATCTATTAACAAATAATTGTTCTAAAATTTTTGAAAACTGTGGCAACAAGGAAATTGATCTGTAATTAGTAAATGCACATTTATCACCATTTTTAAAGAGTGGAACAACCTTAGCTACTTTCATTCTGTCTGGGAATGTTCCTGTAGAAAAAGATAAATTACATATATATGTAAAATGGACAATAACATGACTCATTATCTTTCACAAACATCACATCCATGTCTGCACAGTCTTTAGATCTCTTGTCTGAAAATTTGTTTACTAGATTCATTATTTCTTCTTTGTCTGTTTCTTTCAGAAAAAAACAGTTTACACAACCATTAATTGAAGAGTTCACATCTCCATCCACTTTAGGTATTTTTGTTGCAAGGCTAGTTCCAACATTGACAAAATAATCATTAAAGCCATTGACAATTTCTTTATCATCATGGATTTCCTCATTGTTCACCACAAAATATTTTGAAATACCCGTTTTCACCTTGTGTTTTTTAGAACACTATTCATTACAGTCCATGTTGCTTTCATATTACCATTACTCTTATGTAGTAAATCACTTTAATATTCCCTCTTTTGTTTTCTTATAATCCCTACCAGTTTATTTTTATATTTCTTATATTTTTCATCTGTCTCTAATGTTCTAGTTTTCAGAAAACATGAATACAAATAATTCTTTTTTTTACATGCATTTTGCAATCCTTTCGTCATCCATGGTTTCTTAACAAAATCTTCTCTCATGCAATTTTGTGACATACAGTTTTTTTCTATACAAAGCTTCCAAAATATTCATAAACTTATCATATGATTTATTAACATCATCTACATACACATCATCCCAATTTTGTTTATCCAAGTCTTCTTTTAATTTATCCAATGCTTTTTTAGATGTATTTATTATTTTTATATTTCTTGTGTTTGTTTCTGTATTGATTTGATCTTTACAATAGATCGCAAAAACTGGTAAGTGATCACTTATATCAGTCATTAAAATGCCACCTAACACATCCCCATCTGTTATATTTGAGAAAATATTATCAATTATTGTTGCACTATGTGTTGTAATTCGTGTTGGATTCGAAATCAACGGGTAAAGATTTAAGCTGTTCATTGAATTCATGAATGTACAGATGTTATGTGAATCCGTTTTACTCCCTATATCAATGTTAAAGTCACCACACAAAAAAATATTTTTATTACAACACTTTTCTAAGAGCTCTATAATTTTATCAGTAAATAATTCTACACTTGAACTAGGTGACCGATATACACAACTCACTATGATGTTTCTATCATTCTTATTTATTATTTCTATTGTTAACATTTCCATTAGATTATCAACAACTGTTGACATTTCACTAATTAATTTGTATTTTATACCATTTTTACAAATAAAGCCACTCCACCACCTCTTTTATTGTTTTGTTCATATAATGTAACTCATACCCTTCAATATGAGCACTGTTTATGTTTTCCTCATTTAACCGAGTCTCTGATAGTGCTATTAATGTAAATGTTCTATCTAATTGTTCCAGGTAATCTGTTATCTTTGATATATTAGCGTTTATGCTTCTGCTATTGAGATGAATAATATAGAGGCCTCCATTTGTCATATTAATATCGTTAAATTGTTTTTCATTATAATATTCACTATCTTTAATAACTGGAATGAAATTTGTGTTAATAACATCTGCAACATTATATATTTTGGATTCTGAATCTTCATACATTGTCATATTTCAATGTATTTGTTCATTAGATTGTTTATGTTGTCAACATTTTTATTATTATTATTTTTAGTGTGAGATATTGTCAATGAATTATAGTTGATCATTTTCTGAGCTTATCAAGTCTTCCAACTCCTTTATGATTGTAGCCTGTGACCCTTCCTTAACCTTAATCCATATATTTCCGTTTCTTGTCCACGTAGATACAATTTTTTTTTCTTAGCAGTCTTGCTTCCCATGCAATATTACTATTTTTTTGTAAGATGTTCATTTATATAAACTTTTGTTCCTGTCAATTTCCTGGCTTGCATTAACACATTATTTCTTACTTTCCTGCTCGTGAATCTCACAACTATTGCAGGTTTTGATTAGTCCATTTTTGTAGGCAGGGTGTAACAAATCGAAATGTCCTTGTGATCCATGCCGATGTCCTTGTCCTTCCAAAATGTCACCACTTGTTTCTCTAATGTTAGCAACGATCTTCCTGTGGTGCATCCTCTGTTGTCTCTGAACCAGTGAGAGCTTTTTTATATGACCGGGGTTGAACTTCCAGTCCGGTAATCACTATGTTTTCTTGTCTTGCATTTTGCTCTAGTTCATTGACTTTTTTTCAAGTTCATCTATTTTTTTGTCCTTGTTGCTTATTAGAAGTTTCAGTTGTTTCACTTCCTCAAACAAACCCATCAGGAGGTTTGTTTGAGATGACCATGAAGTCATCCTGACTGTAGGACAGGACCACACAGACAAACGAGACAATCATTCACTCTCTCACCTAGACATAAGTTAGAGTTACCAGTCATTCTAAAATGCATGTTTTTGGTCTGTGGGAGGAAACCGGAGTACCCAGAGAAAATCCACGCAACATGGAGAGAACATGCAAACTCCACCAGAAAGTTCCTTGGACCGAGTTTGAACTATCAACCTTGTTGCTGAGTGGCGGCAGCTCTACCAACTGTTCCACTTTGCTGCCTGGACATTAATCTGAGTCTAAAAAAAAACATCAAGATGTTTAAAAATAAAAAGTTTGTGGTTTGGGATTAAGAAACAAAATCAGAACATTTCATTCTGGACTCCCGGTCCAGGTGCAGTTTCTACATTTATCATGAAGCTGGAAGTTAACAGATAAATTGTATTATTTATTTAAAATTATTTTACGTACCTTGCAAGCAGACAGTGGAAATAGACTGCACGACAGCTACAGATGTTTTACTGAAGAGTAAACGAGTTTGAAAAACAAAAGTTCCAACCCATTCTTGCTCAAATACAACAAGCTAGATGAGACACTGTGTAACACTTAACGTGTAATTTTATATGAAATGTAAAGAAACTGCTCGGTAAAAGTGTTTGTATGCTTAAGTGCTGAGGTGGGCCCTATCTGACCCTCAAACACAGCACTTCTCTCAGCATGTTAGCCACTTGAGTTATGCTCTCAACTTTACAACTAATGTTTTATAAAACACTTCACCACCGTCTTACGGAGACCAGACTGTCTGGACACTGCAGACTATCTCTTAAAAAGTTTTTTTTTCCATGTGTAAATGCAACCATGTTTCTATCACTGCCTTACACCTCAGCAGCATTGTGGCTCTCCGTCTGAGTGCAGAAGACATCATAAGTGCCACAAGACTATCTGGAAACACTAAAAGCATCCATGCATGCATTTGTCTCAAGATAACTTCGGCTCAACTCCTTTTAACTGGTCATAAAACCTTCATTTCACAGCTCAAACGACAGGTGAAGCAACAAAAGGACAAAACTCATTTCAACTTAAACTGGACTGCAACCACACACAGGCCTTTCAGCATCATAAAGAATCAAAGGTTGATCTTTCTAACTCCGTTATTACCACAGTGCAGCTAAGAGGTGGGTTGGCTAAGCAAAGATGAATGTACTCGTTCTGCACTCCACCCCACCGTTCAATTCACTGCAAGTGTCCTCGTATGTGTAGCTCTTGAAAGATACGCTTCCCGAGTTCTGAGACAACACACTGGAGGAACAGGCACCCAGCAGACAATCACACAGGAGCAGAGAGCTTCCATTAGAGCTGTCACTTAGCTTGGATCCTGATTAATTGCACGCTGCACACTGGCAAATTAAGGTAGATCTCAAGCCAAGCCCTTCTAAATAATTAGGAAAGAATAGATTGCCAGAGAGTGGTGGTTGAATACAGGCTGCCTCGTGTCACTCAATCATCTTACATGTAATAAAAGGTCTTAAACTGCTTCAGCATAGGAAATAATTGTGTGTTCTAAGCACCGCTGCATATTTGTATGCGTGGATGTAGCTTGTGAGAGTGACTGAAGAACTGTTGGTGCCGACAGAGGATACATTAATGCTTGTCATTAAAGGCACTTGTGGCACCTTTGTGTAAGGTCTTCATGTCCAATGTGTACCAGTTCTTTGGTATAACAAAGCTGCTAGAGCAACACTTCACAGATGACATATCCTGCGTATCCATGTGGGAACTACTGTATAAATGATTCAAGAAGTAGCAGTGTGTAGTGGTGAGAAACAGTGGTTAGCTATGGTATCAGAGGCTCTGAAACCATAACTTTTAAATAAACCCCGATCCATGCTCTGAGAGCATGGATCAGGGTTTATTTAAAAGTAATTTATATTCAGTTTAGCAGATAAAACACTGTTTTGGTACATTTATTTAACAATCATAAAGTTGACTTAAACAGCCATGCTGCATTCAGGTACCTGTTGTGTTCACGGCGGGGCAGTGGTTTGGACATGTCCAGATGAGGGTTAGTGGGTATATTGTTAGAAAGATGGAAATGCTGGTGAAGATTCTCAGGCATCCGGGACATGATCAATCCTAATAAGATTCAAAGCAACAACAAGAGGACTTCTGTTCTGTACCGACGACGTTTCACTTCTCATCAGAGGAGTTTTTTCAATTCAAAGAAACAATGAGTTTAAATAGGAGATGTATGGATGCAGTTAGATGGATGCAGTTAGAGAGGAGATAGACATAGTTGGAGTGAGGACAGAGGACGCAGAGGACAGAGGGAGATGGAGGAAGAGGACTCGGAGACCCCTGAAGCGGGAAATGTCGAAATAATAAGAAGAAGTTTGAGCTCTGACAGCTGGTGCTTCTATGTTTAAATAAAATCCACAACTCTCTGAGAAACTACATTGGCTCATACTGTTTGCACATAAACAAATGCTGGTTCTGGTCCGCGCTGGAAGTCGAGCCGGTAATTCATGCAAGGCAGCATGGGGGCTAGGAAAAGGTGGATAGTCCCCGTGTTTCTGTAGCCAGCAGTGTTCTGTGCACGGTCTTTAGCATCTGCTCTTTATGTAGTCAAGTCAAGTCAACTTTACTTATAGAGCACATTTAAAACAGAAACTGTTACCAAGGTGCTGAACAAAAACATCAATGAGAGCAAAATTAATTAATTAAAAAAACACACTCTAATGATAATACTGAAGAATTAATAAAACACATTTAAAACATAGGAACACAGAACAAAACACACTAAATGAACGCACACTGTGTGAAATGCCTGCGAGAACAGATGTGTTTTTAGCAGTGATTTGAACTCATGAAGGGAGGTGGCCTGTCTAATGTGCATGTAATATACATGTTATGTAACATGTAATGTAACATCTCTGCAGCCGACACCAACATTCTTATGAGTTTTATTATCTGATCATTCTGGGACGCATTAACAAGTTTTCCTGTTGCTAAGAAGAAATGAATTTAACTTGCCCAGACTCGTTCTGATAACAACAGAAATATAATTTAGAGACAACCTGAATATTCTCGTCTTTGCATCCGTTTGTCAACCTCAGTTCACCATTCATTCATTTCACTGCTGCTCGTTTTAATGAATCTTTTAACTCTGAACGGATCGAATAGCTCTCTGTGTCTCTTTCCACCAAGAAGCTAACCTCTCTGTCCAACTCTGTCTGTTTAAATGTTCTGGACCGTGTTGCTCCTGATAAACCCAGAAAAACTAAACTTAGATCAGAACCGTGGCTTAATGACGTCACTCAAGCCATTAGACAGCAGTGTAGGCGAGCAGAGTGAAGGTGGAGGAAAGAACGGCTGCAGGTTTCTTTTCAAATGTTAAGGGAGAGTTGGCGTCGTTATCAGAAAGCAGTTAAAGCTGCTAAATCTAAATTATTCTCTGATATAATCGTCTCCAACTCCCACAACCCCTGAGTTATTTTCTCCACCCTGAACACAGTTCTCCACCTCAGTGAGCCTTCACCTCTGGAAGCCTCAACTGAACTGTGTGAAAACTTCCTCCATTTCTTTTTAGAAAAAGTTGAGAACACCTGGGCACTAATTTCTCCACCAGCTCATGATCGTCCATCCCATCTCAATATGCAGCTGTATTTGACCACTTTGAGCCCATCTCTCTGTCTTCACTAGAGCAGGTCATGTGCAACCTGAAACCATCTGGTTCCCCCTTTGGTGTGGTCCCCCCTCGACTACTAAAGGAGGTTTTTCCCTACACTGGGTCCTTATATTCTTGCTATTGTGAATAGCAGTTTATCCTCAAGTGTGGTGCCAAAATCTTTTAAACATACTGTTGTC
>JBBPBX010029085.1:13883-25726 GCA_038048925.1 Garcialebias charrua | reverse complement strand
GCTTGTCTCTCGACACGCCCATTTTGAGGGAAATTTTCAATCTGGCCAGGGGGAGGAGTTACCGTCTCAACCTGTGTTCAGTTTCACTTTAAGGTTAAGATTTAAGGTTTAAGGTTATTTAAGGTTAAGTCAAGAAACATTTTAAATCTTGCTCCACCTGACATAACTACGGTAATGTGTAAAGACGTTTCTGTCTGGGTTGTCATTAAAAACAAGAGTTGTGCTGCTTACAGCTGAGTGAAAGGTTAACACACAAAGATCCACTGCCTGGCCAAAAAAACAAAAGTTGCCACCTGGATTTAACTACCGTAAAAATCGGGCCATAACAAGCGGTTTTTTAACTCATTTTAATGTCCTGCGTGTTATACGCCAAAGCGTGTCATTTATGGATTTTTTCCCATATTTTTAGACCCATTTTTGGCTCTATCGCCGGTTTTCATTTTGGGCAAAAAATGGTGCAGTACCACTTTTGTCCGCTAGGGGGCCACTTCCAGACCGTTTCTAGCTCATGTGTCCGAAAAAACCCTCCTCTGGTCGGACGGACTGTCGCTGCCCGCCTCCTGCTCTGGATGTAGCTGTGTTGTTAGCTGTTTTTTTAGCAAGATAACTCCACACCGCGGATTTTCTTGAAACTTACAGAGCGTAATTATTTGGTGGTCATTTACCAAATGTTAGCTGAAGAAGATGTTGAGCTAAAAAAATTTTTTAAAATCGCTCTTTTAGCTGTTAGCTAACGTGAGCAGATACCTACTGTTTAGATAAACAGCTCTTAAACCACTCGGATATTTTTCAGGCTGACAGAGTTTATATGGGTTTAATTTACAAGCTGTTGACCTGTATAAACCATTTGAAATAAAATTCGATTTATTTATAATTTATTTTAGTAGCGCACGAGACTGTTTGGAAGAAGTCAAACCGAAACATTTTTTTAAAAAACTCTTTATTTAACTTTTTACATTTTTACAATAACACAAATAACACACTGAGCAAGGGGTACTGATACTTGGTAAAAAAAAAAAGAAAAAGAAAAAACAGAATGTCAATAATACAAGATGCTGTACATAGTTACGTTTCCTTGATCTTGTAGGCCAGCCATTTAGACCAGCGTTTGTTGTAAGAGTGTCCTTTAATTTGTAGAAGATGTGTCAGTTTTTCCATCGAGTGAATTTCCTCTATGACTTCCCGCCAATTGTCCAGTTGGGGGGGAGGTTTCTTTAGCCAATTCCAAGTACAGTAATATCTTTTTTGCTTGCTATTGATAGGATCTTGAATAGGTATTCATCTTTTTTTTGAAGCACTTCTTCAGTTATCTGTCCCAGCAGGAAAGTTCTGGGGTCCTTGGGGATGACATATCCCAAAATACTCCCGGTGGTTTGACAGACTCCATCCCAATAAGGTGCTAGCTTTGGGCAGGACCAAAATATATGAGTGTGATTGACATTTTTATGACCACATAATCTCCAACATTGCTGTTCTTCTCCTCTATATCTGCTGGTAATTTGAGGTGTGATGAAGAACCTAGTTAAGCACTTCCACCCGAATTGTTTCCATCTTTTGGAATTTGAGGTGTGATGAAGAACCTAGTTAAGCACTTCCACCCGAATTGTTTCCATCTTTTGGAACTGGTAGTTGTCTGTTGTGTTTCACACATTAAAAGCCAATCCTCCTCTGTAATTTTTACTCCCAGTTCCTTTTCCCATTTTGACTTAATGTACAAGGTATTATTTCCATTATGTTTCTGCAGCCCTTTATATAGTTTGGAAACAGTTTTACTTGGGAGGTGAGTATGAGCGTTTGTAAAGATTTGCACAATAGTATTACCTTCTGGAGGGACCCCTTTTTTTATTTTGTTATCGTAGTAATGTCTTATTTGAAAATATTTAAATAAATCTCTGTTCTCAAGGTTATATTCCCTTTTCAGTTGTTCAAATGTTTTAAAGGTGTTACCATCTACAAATTGGCATAATGTTGTCAGTCCTCTATCTTTCCATCCCAAAAAGGAAGAGTCTAACTCTCCTGGTCGGAAGTCAGGGTTGCAAGAAGGCCACATCAGGAGACCAGTGACATCTGTCAATTTGTATTTGCCAACTACTTCTTTCCAGATTAACAATGCGTCTTCAACTATACGATTCCCATTTTCGTCTGAAACTATTTTGCCTCCCAGACGTGTTTGGGGTTGTACCCTGCCCTGGCTAAGTTCAATCTGTTTCCACCCAGTCTCCATTTCTGGGGAGCACCAGCAAACCATACCTCTTATTTGGGATGCGTAGTAGTATTGTTTCAAATTTGGAAGTGCCAGACCCCCCTGGTCTCTATTAATTTGGAGTGTTTTAAACTTTATCCTTGGTCTGGTCCCGGACCAAATAAATCTTGAGATCAGCCTATCCCAGGCCTGAAACTGTGCGTTTGGTATCCTAATAGGCAAAGATAAAAAAAAGGTATAAAAAACGAGGGAGCAAATTCATCTTTACTATTTCCATTCTAGCTGTAAAATCCAGTATTAACCTTGCCCAGACTGTCAGGTCTTTTTGTATGGTTTCAGTAAGTTTACCAAAGTTTAAACTGAATAGTTCGTTCAAATCTTGAGGAATAAAGACTCCTAGATATTTTAGTTTTTTGGCGTCCCACTTAAGTCTGTATGTCTTTCTTATACAGTAAATTTATTGGGTGAGTAATTAATTGTCAAAACTTGTGTTTTTGTGATGTTTAGACTGTAGCCTGACAGTTGACCAAATTCAACTAGAGCTGACATGAATTTGGGGAGCGTTATATCTGGGTTTTGGAGGTATGCGATTACATCATCTGCAAAAAGGCCAACTTTGTGTTCAGTAGTTGCAAGACTAACACCCTTTATCTCATCTCTAATGTTTTCTCTAATGGCCTGTGCCAAGGGTTCAATGAAAATTGCAAAAAGTGCTGGACTTAGACAGCATCCCTGGTGGGTTCCTCTGTGTAGTTTGAAGCTATTTGTTAGATGCCCGTTTATTTTTATTCTGGCCCGTGGTTTATCATATAGTGATTGTATGCAGTTAACAAACTGATTATTAAAGCCCATACGTTCTAGTACCTTGTATAGAAAGGTCCAATTGACCCGGTCAAAAGCTTTTTCTGCATCTAGGCTAACTAGTGCAACGTTGAGATCCTGTTTTTTGGCTTGAGTTATTATATGTAATGTTCGTCTTATGCTGTCTTGAGTTTGTCGGCCTTTGATGAATCCCGTCTGATCTTCATGTATTAAATCTGGTAGGTAGTACTCCATTCTCCTAGAAATTATTGATGTAAAAATTTTATAATCTACATTCAGAATTGAGATTGGGCGATATGATTCACAGTGTTCAGCATTTTTCCCCTCTTTAGGGAGAACAGATACTACAGCCTCTCTCAAATATGGTGGAATCTCTGCCCTACTCAAAGTCCAGTTAAAGGAGTCGAGTAGGGCAGGGGAAAGCTCCTTTCTGAACACCTTGTACCATTTATTTGGGTAACCGTCACAACCAGGACTTTTATTACTTTTCAAATGTCCAATTGTTGCATCCAGTTCTTTCTGTGTAATGGGAGCAGATAGAACTTTATTTTGGCTTAATCCGAGCGAAGGGAGGTCCAGAGCTGTCAGGAAATTATCAATAGCATTTATATTAGCTGGTTCTGGGGCAGAATATAGTTTTTCAAAGTAATTTTCAAAGGTCTTATGTATTTTGTCCTCGTCGTAGGTTAAGTTACCAGTTGAGTCTCTAATTTTGGTAATTGAATGTTTCAATTGATGTTTGCGAAGTTGTCTAGCTAAAATCCGTGTAGCTTTTGGACCTGATTCGTAAAATGTTTGTTTGGAGAAACGTAATTTATTCTCAAGTTCCTCAAGTACCATATCGTTTATACAGGTAGTCCCCGACTTACGAGCGAGTTCCGTTACAACGAGTTGCTCGTAACACGGAAATCTCGTAATTCGGAACGGCCGCCACGTGTCTCGTAAGTCCGGAATTTCGCTCGTAAGTTGGAACGGTTTTGCTAGCGCGACTACAAACACTCGTTTTTCATCGAAAAACTGCTTACGAGTGCATAAAAATGATCGGAAACGTGTGTCCACATGTTTAGCTAACGAACTGTGGTGAAAAAACACAGAAAAACTCGGTATTTTTTGCGTTTTTTCCAAAAATTCGCCAGCTCGTAAGTCCGGAACCTCGTAGGTCAGAGCGCTCGTAAGTCGGGGACTACCTGTATTGTTTTTAGTTTTCGCTATTTGTTTTGATACTTCTCTATTGTTAGACGTTTGTTGTTTTAGTTCTAATTTCCTCAATGTGTTTTGCAGTTCCTCGTATTTTAATCTTTTTATCTTTTTAAGATAGGTTGTTCTTGAAATTAGTCTCCCTCTCATTACTGCCTTGACCGTGTCCCAGACCATGGTGGGGTTTACTTGCCCATCGTTATTATCTTTTATACATTCCCTTATTTCATTTCTAATCTCCTTTGTTGTGGTTTCATTATTAAGGATACCTACATTTAGGCGCCATATTGTTGTTTTAGGTCTATTGGATAGGCTGATGGATAGATAAATAACATTATGGTCAGAGATATCAGACGTTCCAATTAAGCATTCCTTCACTTTAGATCTATCTATGGTGTTCATCAGGAACAGGTCGATCCTAGAGTGAACTTTGTGTGTAGAGGAGTAGTGAGTGTATTCTCTTTCCTTTATATGGAGGTCCCTCCAGACATCAAACATGCCCATCTCCCTGATCAGAATATTTAGATCTTTTGACCTACCAGTTTTTTGCTTTTTATTGCTTGTTGTATCTAGAGTATAATTAGGGATTGTGTTCCAGTCACCGGCACTAATAAGAACTCCTTCACTAAAAGAGATAATGGTGTCAAAGAGCGTTTTTAAGAAGGTTCTGTCACTCTCTGGTGGTACATATACATTAACAATCGTAACAATGACATTATCAATCCTTCCCTTTATAATAACAAACCTACCCTCTTTGTCACCCTTCTCAGATATCAGTTCAAAGTTCAGTGAGTTAGAAATTAGGGTGAGAACCCCCCTCTTTCTACTATTTCTACAAGAGCTATAAAATGTGTTCGAGTAACCAAATGATTTGAACTTATCATGTTCTTGTTTAGACATATGTGTCTCTTGTAAAAGAGCAATTTTTTACCCCATCTTTTTTCAGCTTAGCTAAGACTCTTTTTCTTTTCACTGGACAAGGAAGCGACTTTTAGATTATATGACATTAATGTAAAGAGTTACCTTGACTGATTTGACCCCTGAGCCCAGAGCACAAACTGTAATAAAAACAAAAGGAACACAAATAGAACAACAAAAAGAACACAAATGGAATACAAAATAACAGACTGACTTCCAAGGTGAGAAGAGACTCGCTCTTCTCACTCGTGATCCCGTTGGCAAGTCGAGGGTTAAACTCTCAGGCTGAGAGGGCCCAAAAAGGACAGTGAAAGCGTCTTTAGGAAAAAACACGTCCATCCTATTAGTCCAACGTATTAAAAAAAACAGTGTCCTCTCCCACAAAGTAATAAATCAGAGCCTACTCACAGTAGTGATGGATTGTGTCTTGTTGTTTTGCTTATTTTCACTGGGACATGCTCCTTTGGAAATCCTGCAGCTTGCTCCTTGCTCTCTGCCCCACTCCTGCACCGCTGTTACTCGCTGGTTGCCAGTCCAGCAGCTCCCGGAGACGCGCCTCCGCTCCAGTGTTGACATCAGCTGCAGCCGGTTCCTCCACCTGGATTCCACGTTTCTTCATCTCGTTGTAGACTTCCCGCGCGCTGGAATATGTGCGCGCTCCTGATTCCCAGTGGATCCTCATGTTGGTAAACGGTGTTTGGAAGCGTATGCCTTTTGCTTTGAGCACTTTCTTGATAACGATATATTCTTTGCGCTTTTTCACTATCTCAGGTGCATAATCATGGTCAAAGTAAATATTTGAAGCGCCCACCTGGAGTTTGCCTTTTTTCCACACTTCTCTTAAAATCTTTTCTTTTGTGGAAAATTCCAGAAAGTTGACTATGAAAGCCCTCGGTGGTGAATTGGGTGGGGGTTTATTTGTCAGAGTACGGTGAGCACGTTGTATTTTTAAACCAAAGTCCTCTGTTGTAGCTGTCTTCTCAGGAGTGTCTCAATATACTGTGTAGCCGAGTCCCCCTCCTGCCCCTCTGGAACAACCAAAGACACGCAGGTTATTTCTTCTGGAGCGGGACTCTAAATCAAGCACTTTAAGCTGCGTTTTCCTCTGTTGTTCGAGGCAGAGGCACAGCGCCTCGGTCGCTTCTTTAGCCCAGTTCTCCACTTTGTTGATGCGGGTCTCCGCCTCGTCCACCCGCACTGCTAGGCCCCGAACCTCGGTGGAAATATTGTCCAGCTTACCGTTGATTTCATGTCCCAGTTGGTCGAAGTTATGTTGTAATTTTTCATTGTCCCCCTTCAGAACAGTCTTCAATTCACCGATAGCCTTGAGTATTCCTTCTGAGTCCGTGCTCGCTTCGGTGCTCGTAGCTTCCACATTAGCCGCGCTGTCGCTAGCTTGGTTCGAGCGTGTGTTAGCTTTAGCCACCGGGGCGTTTTTATCCAGAGTTTTGGGCATCTTTACCTACTTTTTGTGGCTTGACGTGTTGATCCTCCCGCTCATAGATTATTTTGTCAAAATAATAATCCTATTAACGAGTTCTGAGCGGGGATTTAGATATTAGCGTGGGAGCAGAGCTCCAGTGCGACCGTCTACTCCATTTGCTTCTGGCGGAAGTCCAGCTTGGCTTCATTTTTAATGCTGTCTCTGTTCATCAAAGTGGTTGCCACAGCTGTGGTTAATTGAAGACACCTACTGCTTCAGATTGTGGAGGAAAAGGTTCAATTTCATCCCTCCTGACCGCCAGAGGCAGTGCTTCCAAAGCACGAACGAGCATTCTTGCGCATGCGCAGGTTGAGTACAAATGACAACAGTCACCCCGTGACCCGCAGGGGACCCACGTGACTCTATATAGGCGCGTGGCACCCGACGTTCAAATCCCTTCATTCTTCTCGCTCGCAGGTTTGTATGTTGAGTACAGGTGTGTGGTCGTGAAGCTGGTTGCTTCTGTGAGCCACCGCTTTCCTACATTGCTTGTTGCTGGTAGCCACGTGACCGTCTTGGTCAGAGCTGCGGTAAGTTTCGCTCTCCAAGGCTGCACAAGCTGTTTTTTCACCTTTATCAGAGCTGCGACAACTGGTAAGTTTAGCTTTTTTTGACTCTCCGGGGCGTTTCTGCCCGCATTGAGTTAATATTCTGCTCTAGCTGTTTAGCTAACTCACCTGTAGCATTTTAGCTACATGTTGAGTTTCCTATTGTTTAATTGTTTGTACAACTCTGCGGTAGTGTTTCTGCCTGCATTGAGTTCAATTTTCTGTTTGGTCGTTTATTCGACTCACCTATGGCGTTTTAGCTCATGTGAGTTATCTATTGCTTGTTTATTCGAACTCTCCGGTGGCGTTTCTGCCCGCATTGAGTTAAATTTTCGTTCTACTCGCTCTATCTGACTCACCTGTAGCGTTTTCGCTCGCGTTGAGTTCTTTCTGTTGGCTGTTTTCACCTCACCAGTGGCGGCTCTGCTCGCGCTGAGTTGTTTATCTAAACTCATCAGTAGCGTCTCTGCTCGCACCGAGTTTTCTATTATTGTTTATTCCAACTCACCAGTGGCGGCTCTGCTCGTGCTGGGTTGATATATAGCTTATCTCTACTCATCTCTACTCATCAGTCTCTGCTCGTACTGAGTTTTCTATTATTGTTTATTCCAACTCACCGGTGGCGGCTCTGTTCGCGCTGAGTTGTTCTGTAGTTTGTCCAAACTCACCAGTGGCGTCTCTGCTCGCACTGAGTTTTCTATTGTTGTTTCTCTCAACTCACCAGTAGCGTCTCTGCTCGCGCTGAGTTGTTCTATAGTTCATCTGAACTCACCAGTAGCGTCTCTGCTCGTGCTGAGTTTGTAGCCTACACAGGTGTTTTTTTCCTACACCGAAGTCGCCAGTGGCGTTTTTCTGCTTGTGTTGACTTCTGTTGGTGAAAGGCTGATCACGCTTTTCGGTAGTATGATGCTGGAAACTATGTCCTGCTCGCCCTGTATGGCGCCACTTTAGCCCGAGGACGGGCGTGACTTGTGTCCCTCCTGTCTCGGGGTGGGACGTCTCCAGGAGGCACTGTCGGATGACGCTTGCTCCAACTGTCGCATCATGCCCCGGTCGGTCAGACTGGATCGGTTGGCTGCGCTGGAGCGGCCTACCGACTGGACGGGTGCTACACAGCTTTACCCGTTGCCACCGAGTAAGCCGAGGAGCAAGCGGCCTGCTGTGGCTACGTCTTCGCTGCCGGCGAAGCGAGCCAGACAGCCCAATGCAAGGGGGTTGTCTACGAGAGTGTATCACCTCACTACCGAACTGGTCCGCGTGAAGGCCCTCCTCCAGTCCTTTCAGGATGGGGTTCGGGACAGGGCGCTTCCTCCCGTGCAGGCTGACGCATCAGTCACTGGTGACGATGCTATTTCGGTGGTGGCTTCTGGCACCCATTTCAGTGAGGACCTTCCGGGGCTGGACTCCGGGGCCTCTGGGTCTGCTTCCGTTGTCTCCCAGGAAGATACGGAGGAGTCTGTGACGGCCGCCATTCATACGGCTCTTGCGCGTCTACAGATTGGTGCCTCTCAGGCTCAGCCTGCAGCCTCCAGCACGTTCTTTAGGCACCATAGATATAAGGCTGCCTTTGTGGTTCCTCCCTCAGAGGAGTATGTACGAGAACTACATGCTTGCTGGTCTGACACCAAGGCGTTTCCGCGCCTGACATGCGATGGCAGGGTCATGGCGAACATGTAGGCGGCACCCAAGGTTGGCTTGGGGCAGATGCCTATGGTGGAACAGAGCATTGCCTCTCTTATTGTTCCACCGGATGAGGCCTTGCGACCCAATGCCCGTTGTCCACGGCCTCAGTGCCGTGTTACTGATGACCTTCTCTGCAAGGCCTATGATTCTGGGGCCCGCATGGGCCGGATTGGGAACTCTCTTTCTCACATTATGCTGGCCCTGTCTTCCTCTTTGGAATCCGTTCCATTGGGCCATTCCACGCAAGGCCTGGTTGATGCATCTCTACAGGCTTTTGCTTTAATGACAAGAGAGATTGGCCGTACACTCTCCATGCTGGTGCGTGCTCGCCGCCAGGTCTGGCTGGCCAAGTCCCCACTAACTGAGCCTTGCAGGAGAACCCTCTGGGACCTACCTGTAGTCTCAGGGGAACTTTTTGACTCTGCAGCACTGGACGCCTTGGACCGAATGGCTCAGGCGTCTCGGACGAGGCAGCAACTGGCAGGGCTTCACAGACGCGTTCACCAACCAACCAGCTCTTGGATGGTAGCGGGTCCTTCACGAAGGTCTTCGCTCTCGTCTCCTTTTTCTATTGGGCCTCAGCACCCAACGCACGGTCGGAGGTCGGCCCAGAGACCTGTTGGAGTATTCAGGCTCGTGGCCCGGCTGGGGCCAGGCCATCTCACCCCTTTCAAGTGGCACAGTCTGGCCAACATTCTCCCAGGCCTTCGAGGGGTTGGGGAGCCTGCAAATGAGGCCCTGGGGCCAGCAGTCGGTTGTTTTACCCCGGGGTAGCTCAACTACTGGGTTGCCCACACCCTGGACTTGTGGGTGTTGTCCACCCTGTCCCAGGAGTATCGTCTTCAATTCCATCGATGACCACTTGTTCCTGGCTGGGTCAGGATAACTGTCATTCACAACCTGGTGAAAGCACAGGCACTGAACGAAGAGATCTGCACCTTGCTGGCCAAGGGAGCTATAATGCCTGTGGACCCCCTGTTGGATCAAGGGGGCTTTTATTCCACCTATTTTCTGATTCCGAAGAAGTCCGGGGGTCTATGTCCGGTTCTGGACCTCAGGGACCTGAATATATACTTGAAGGTCATGCCTTTCCGCATGCTGATCACCAAGGCTGTGTTGTAGGCGATTTCCCCAGGCGATTGGTTCACTTCCATAGATCTCAGGGATGCTTATTTCCATGTTCCAATCGCGCTGCCCCATTGGCGGTTCCTTCGTTTTGCCTTTCAAGGGCGGCACTTTCAGTTCGAGGTCCTCCTGTTCTGTTTTTCGCTATCTCCCAGGGTGTTCACCCGATGCGTCGCAGAGACCCTCTCCCCTCTACAGGTGCGGGGCCTGAAGATCCTCCCATATCTGGACGACTGGCTCATTCGTGCCAAGATGTAGGATCAGGCGGTTGGGATACTCGATTTGTACTCCAATATGTGGGATGCTTGGGCTTGTGGGTGAACAGGGAGAAAAGAAATCTGACTCCCTCACAGCAGACCATCTTCCTGGGTATTGCCATGGATTCCATTTCAATGACTGCTTGCCTGTCGCCCCAGCGGGTCGGGTATGGCACCGCCTCTGGTGCATTACCTTCGACTACTGGGGATGCTTACAGCTGCATCTACCTTGGTGCCCTTGGGACTGCTGTCATTGCGCCCCTTCAGATGTGGCTGAACAGCTTGAATTTGGATTCCTCACGGAACACTCATCTCCTCAGACGACTTCGGGTGAGCCCTCAGTGTCTCCAGTCTCTATCCCACTGGAGGGGAAGGTTGTTTTTGACAACGGGGGTCCCTCTCGGTTTCCTCCTGTGCCACCGGGAAGTTGTCTTTACGGATGCATCCTTCACGAGCTGGGGTGCCACCTGGTGAGGCCACATGGCATAGGGGACATGGTCCCAACGGTAAAGCCGGGAGCACATCAATGTCCTGGAGTTACAGGCCATGCTTCTGGTCCTCCGGAGCTTTCTACCAGGCTTGCGGCGGAAGCATGTGCTGGTGAGGTCAGACAACACCACTGTGGTTTGTCACGTCAACCACCAGGAGGGAACCAGGTCCAAGAAACTGTTGTGCTTGACGCGGCGTCTTCTGACCTGGGCTGCTCCATGCTTGGCCAGCCTCCGAGCATCCTACATCCCGGGGCCACAGAACATGCCAGCAGATTCTCTATCCCGTTAGAAGCCACTCCCGGGAGAGTGGAAGCTTCACGAAGAGGTGGTGGAGAGGATCTGGGCGGTCTATGGCAGAGCGGACGTGGACCTCTTTGCCTCAAGGGACGCATTTCACTGCCCCCTTTGGTTCTCCCTGGCCGATGGCAGCCCTCTGGGCCACGATGCGCTGGCGGACAACTGGCCTCGGACCCTCCTTTATGCCTTTCCACCCTTCAGCCTACTCTTTCAGACCCTCCTACAGGTTCGTCAGGAGGGGCACAGGGTTCTAATGGTGGCCCCCTTCTGGCCAGCAAGTACTTGGTTCCCTCTGCAGCATGAGCTGGGCTCCGGCTCGCCGATGCGTCTCCCCTCCAGGGCGGACCTTCTTTCCCAGATGGAGGGTCGGGTTCTGCACCCCGAACCGGACCGGCTCCAACTCTGGGTCTGGCCCTTGCAGGGCCGGGGCCTGCTTTTTCAGGATACACCGGGCCGGTAGGACATACGATGGCTAATGCGTGGGCGCCATCCACGCGGGCCTTATATACTAATAGGTGGGCAGCCTTTGTGACCTGGTGCCGCGATAAGGGGCAGAATCCGGTACGGTGTTCAGTCTCTGACATACTGACCTTCCTGCAAGCGTTACTGGATCAAGGACGGTCCCCCATCTACCTTGAAGGTATATGTGACCGCCATTTCTCGTTGGCATATCAGCCTAAATGGTTGTTCGGTGGGCCGGGACAAGGACGTTGCACTGTTCTTAAGAGGTGCTCGGCCTTTGCATCCACCCAAACATCCTGTGGTGCCAGCATGGGACCTTTCTTTGGTGCTTGAGGCTCTTCGGTCCCCCCATTTGAG
>JBBPBX010029084.1:11080-36111 GCA_038048925.1 Garcialebias charrua | reverse complement strand
TACTTCTAGCCCACTAGCCTGCCGCTGTATATTCTGGCTCTGCCTTGGGGCCTCGAATTTTTCCTCATCTAGTTGGTCTCTGAAGGACTTAAGGGGTTCATATGATGTTGTTAGAGGCAAAAGTGGCATATGCAGTAAGGCACATTGAGCATCCTTAAATAAGGCTGGTCTGTTATGAACCTGAGGGGGTTCAGTTTTTTAAAACATCATTACAGTATTGTGTTTAGGTTGGCTGCAGTCTGCTAAAGAAAGCACCAGCAGCCTGTAGCTGCACTTTTTTCTCTCAGCCTAATCAGGCTTGATTAGCTCAGGTGAAACACCTGTTTGCTCTCAGCCTTTTAAATAGTCTGAGCTGAGACCTAAACACTGTGGAGCCTTACTGATGTGAGGTTGAGATTGCCAACTGAGGTTGGTGGACGCAAGCAAGGGTGCTTGTTGGAAATACTTGGAATCCTGTTGCAGGTAAAACCAAGTTTTGCTCAAAGCAGTTGTAGAGCTGAATGTGTGTGTGTTACAGAGTGTTCTCCACCCACTCTGACCACTTTGTGTTGAGCCAAGGCTTTAAAGGACTGTGCTGCTTAAACGGTACATGTGGAGCAAAAGGGTTGCTCATGTGCAGCTCTAGTGTTTACTAGAGTTGGGCATAGTTAAAGCTAGTGAAAGCAAGTTGGAAGCTTGTGAATCAAGTTAAGCTTGTTTGGTCAGCTAGGGTTTATTGAACCAGCTGAAGACACACTTAAAACAAAACTGAGTGTGGATTGACAGCAGAGTTGCTGTTGAGTGTACAAACATTGGGAGAACTCCACCGTCTCTGCCTGTTTGTGAGTCTGCTCCTGGGGGAGTAGTAGGTGAGCTGTGAAAGCTCTAGAACTGACTTTAATTTAGAGTTCTGTGTAGGTTGAGGCACCTTAAGTGCTGACTGCTACTTTGGCCTAACTAAAGAAGTGTGGACCTGTGCCACTGAGGCCTGTTTGAGTTAATTTTGGAGACACTGAGGGCAGCATCTGTGCAGTTGTCCAAGAGGGGGACAGCTGGCGTTAACAGTGAGGGACTGTTACCTTTTTTCTTTTTCTTTGTACTTTTGACTGGTGAGCGTTGGTAGCCTAGTTTTCGCATCTTTATTTTATTGGTTAGTGAGGGCCTTGTTTTTTTACAGGTAGATCGTCACCTGGGGAAGCACTACGGCCCTATATTGGGGTTGGGTTTGCCTGGGTGGCGTTTTCTTGTTTGGCCAGACTCACCGGTCCACCATTTCTTTAAACTTTCTTTTATTTATTTTCCTTTGGACGCTGATCCAGGAGAGGACGCTCCAGTCCTGGTGAGAAGCCTGGGAGGACCTTGCCAGCTTGGAGTGGCTTTAGTTTTAGTTCAATAAAATTTGTTTTAATTCTTTTTCTGTGTCAGTGTCCACTTTGTATGTTTTGGCCTTTTCCGGTCGTAACATGGTCAGAGAATACTGTATATGTATTCGCAGTGGTGTAGATATAAAAGTAGTAATAAATGTAAGCAGTAGTAATAAATGTAAACAGTATTAATAAATGTAAACATTGAATGTAACCAGTAGTATGTAAACAGAGAATGTAAACAGTATTATGACTATAGGCAGTGATGTAATACAAACAGTGCAAATATGAGAAGTAGTGCAAACTGAATGAGCACATGACCGAGAGTTTAGTGAATAACCCGTTTGATGACACAGAGTCCAGTGTTAAAATCTTTGTGTTGTGTGGTAATGTGTGAGAAAGTTTTTAGTGTTAAGGCAGTTCAAATGGGAGGGGGGGCAGAGCAGGCAGAGTGTTTAGCATCCTGACTGCCTGATGAACAGAGCTGTCACTCAGTCTGCTGGTTCGAGCCTGGAGACTTCTCAGTCTCCTCCCTGATGGCAACAGGCTGAAGCAGCTGTGTAGTGGGTGTGTGGGATCACCTGCCATGCAGAGGGCTTTCCGAGTGAGGCGGTTGCTGTGTAAGTCCTGCAGTGAGGGGAAGGAGGTGCCGACGATCTTCTCAGCTGCTCTCACGATGCGCTGGAGGCTCTTGCGGCAGGATGCAGTACATGCACCAAACCACACAGTGATGCAGCTTGTCAGGACACTTTCTATGGCACCTCTGTAGAAGGTGCACATGATGGGGGTTGAAGCTCCAGCCCTTTTCAGCTTGCGGAGAAAGTAGAGACGCTGGTGAGCCTTCTTGGCCAGTGATGCAGTGTTCCTGCTCCAGGACAGGTCCTTTGAGACGTGCACTCCGAGGAACTTGGTGCTGTCTACTCTCTCCACTGCGGTGCTGTTGATGGTCAGAGGGGCATGTTGGGCATCCCTCTTCCTGAAGTCCACAAAGGCTCCAGTATAGCTCTGCGTTCGACCGACGCCGGTCCGTGCGCGCGTTCTGTGCGCAGGCAGTTCACTCCCATAGCTCAGCGAGAGAATCCAGCATTCTCGCACCAAATTCTTGACGTCATTTGAGCAGATGCAGGGCAGAGCGTTTACCTACGGGACAAATTGAGGTCGCTGATTGGTCATTTGCTGACACGCCTACTGAATTGATTGACAGGTCGGGTGGGAAAAAAAGGTGAGAGCGGCAGCTTCTGTCACAGCGGTGTTCTGTGTTTATATGTTAATAAAAAGTTCTAAAAAATAAACTAAAAACAGGGAGCGCTGGTCCTGTTGCCCACACATCAGACCATTACACCAGGAAATCTGCAGAACCTCGCGCAGCCACGTTGGACTTGAGTTTAATTCGCTCGTGACAAATTCATTCATTTCTCATCATTTCAGTCATGGAGTCAACGGAGGAGGAAGCGATCACTTGACTTTTGGCAAAAAAAAAAAAAAAAAAGTCCAGATCAGGGATGAAGAAGGGGAATTTAATACATTTGTGTCACATACAAAACAGTCCGGCGCCGGGCAGTTAATACATAGTTCCCAGACACGCCCCCAACCGGTTTCCGCACCACATCTAAAGGCAGAGAAGGCAAAGATGGCGAACAGCCAGAGCAAATTATACGGACAAAAACACGAGCTACCACAGCTTCACCAAGGAACAAGAGCAAACTGGCAGTGGTCGAGTTAAATGAGTTTGAGAAAGAAATCATGGCAGACGAATCAGACAACTTGTCACAAAGTAGTTACTCCGATATCATTAATTATTTAATTACTACAAAGAGCGCACACCGGCTTCACAGCACACCGGCTTCACAGCGCAGAGATTCACAGCTTTAAATCCAAAAAAGATGTGTAAACTGTCTCAATCAGATCTAACCAGCTAAAAAAAGGTTTAACTAAAATAACACACAGCCAGCACAAACAGTCCAGGTTGAACACGGACCAGAACCAGCACTTGAGTGTTACCGTGTTGGAAGTTAGCATGTTGTTAGCACTGGAGCAGAGGGTCCCTCCAGCTCAGGTCGCACGGCGTGGATCCGTCGCGGCCGCAGGGGCACGATGGGACCGACGCGTCGCCCGCACGACTTGGCTCCCGTCCTCCTTCTCCCACTGGGACGGTCTCCCCCGCCGGTCCACCGTGAGGAGGCCATTGTCCGTTAGCGAGATGCTAAGCTAGCCACAGCATGCAAGACGGTGTCGCTAAATAATAATAAATAAAAAAAACAGCTCTAACACACAGACAGTTGTACTCTAACATTGTTCTGACATAGTTTCACAAAATGATTTATGTAGAATATTTTGTTTACCGGCCAAAAGGACGACGTCTTCCAGAGCAGATCCGAGCCAGACTCAGAGAGGAGGGGCTGCAGTCCAGCTTCTCGGATGAGATAAATCCTTCACGTTTACTTTTTTTTTGATTAAGTGAAACCTGCGCGTTGCCCAAACGTCTACCCGACTGGAACACCCACTGACACAACACGAAGTAACCATTGCAATTAATTAGAAATTAACAAAAAAAACAACGTGAAAAATGGACATCCATAGAACGCGCTCCAACTGCTGCTTTGCCTACCTGTGGGAGGGTCAAACAGGACTACCCACAGATTTGACGTCACATGGGAACTATGTATTGTGTGACAACTCGCTTGCGTTCGCGGTCGTAAAATTTGAGCTTGGAGCGTTCGAACGCTTGTGCCTCTGCGTTCGAACGGCGTCGTGCGGCGTTCGGCCGATCGCAGAGCTATACTGGGGCCTTAACACTCACAATAACAAAGTTCTGGTTCTGGTCTGTGTTGAGCCTGGACTTTTTTTGGGCTGTGTGTTATTTTAGTTAAACCTTTATTTAGCTGGTTAGATATAATTGAGACAGTTTACACATCTTTTTTCCAAGATAGATCGCGTGAACAATGACAGCAGGTCTCAAAACATGATCCGTCATTAAAACATAGTTATTAAAGCACACTTAAAATAATTATGTTAATAAAAAAAGAGAAAAATGCTCATGAAGCTAAAATTGTACTAAAATGTGAGTAAATATCTGTTAAAGTATTTACTAAAGAAATCTGTCGATAAATAACATAAATACAGTACATGTTTGTTTTATACATTAACATTACGGAGCACAATACTGTATGTACATAAACAAAGTGTATGTATATATTGTACTTTATATACATGATACACGTATTTAAAATACATAATATTTGAACACAACAGCAGGTAATGACACAAGCACCTTGAACAATGATTCAAAATTATTAAAGTAAATCTAAGATAAAATTATTTAAATCAAAATAAAATTGAACATATATGTTTGTGAATGATTAAAAATGTTAGGAGCAACTGTATTTATTTTTTTCTACTTTTAGTAGCAAACTTGGAGTCTTATTTTGCGTCCCGGCCACTACACATCTTGGGGTGTCTATGAGTGCACACCTATTTCTCCAGCTCCCCGNTATGGCTGCTCACTGCACCACCTGGTAGGTGGTTGGGTTAAATGCAGAGACGAATTTCGTCTGTGTATGGGAAACATACGCAGATGACAAGATTAGACAATTATTATTATTATTATTATTTTAGACTTTGTGATCAAAAATGACAATGTTTACTAATCTGTTTTTTAAGGTACCCAGAGACACCCAGGACAGATCTCCAGTCCATCACAGAGACAGACAAAAAGACAAACAACCATCTACACTCCCAGTCAAAAGCTAAGAACAATTTACATTTGCACAGAAGAGCCAAAAAATTATTCAAACTGAGGACTCAAGTTCTTGATTGAGAGTTCTAATCACTAATTATCAATAATAATTGATCATATTTACCAAGCTAAATCATTAATCATTGTGTGGAGTCTTTAATAATACAGATCAGATCAGATGTGATCAGGCAGTCCTATATTCACACGTATGTAAATGTATTAGATATATATAACAAAGCCCCGTTTTTCTGTTTAAGGTGTTGGATGATGTGATCAAATCTCCCTACACGTCACTTTGTTCAACTCTTCTTGCCCATCCTGGAGAACGAAGCATCGCAGGATCGATCCGCACATAGGGAGAACACGACCCTGCTGTTAAAGTTTATGTTTATGTTTATGTTTATTAAATTTGTTCATTTTTTTACAAAAGAAACAATACAAGGCAATCTCATAATGATAGTGTACAAAATGTAAAAAAATGAAAGGTGGCAGAAAGAAGAATAAATCTTATTATATCTGCCCCTTATCTCCAACAATCAGATTAAACAACAGTAGTCAAACCATGTAAACAATAATATTCTTCAACCAACAGTACAAAATGACTAACTCTTTCTAATTTTCTAACTAATACTAATACAGTACAAAATGACTAACTCTTTCTAGTTTTCTAACTAATACTAATACAGTACAAAATGACTAACACTTTCTAATTTTCTAATTAATGCAATACACATTACGTTATTTCACATATATTTTTTTAACATATTTGTTTTGATCATTTTTTTAAATGTAAACATTGACTTGGCATTTTTAACTACATTCTCCAAGCCATTCCATAATCTAATTCCCTGGATTGAGGTAGAACGTCCCTTCAAACTGGTTCTGAATTGTGGTTTTACAAACAACTCTGTTCCCTTAAGATTATAACAACTTTGTCTTTTAACAAAGTGCATTTGGATATTTAAAGGTAATGCATTATTTTGAGCTCTATACATAACTGATAAGATATTATAGTCTACCAAATCATGGAACTTCAGTAATTTTAGTTGATAAAATAATGTACTTGATGGATGACGGTAATGCTTTCTAGTGATAATTCTTAAAGTGAAAACAAGATAAATAAAACTGAGAATAAACATTTTGTGATGCATCTTTTGAGTGTTGTTTCTGTTTTAAGGCTACAAACTAAAAAATGTTTTATGGTGACATGTTTATAAAAATAAAATGTAGACCAGCTTCCTTTTGACTTATTCATATTTTCTTAAAATGGTTAAAGGTTTATTTTTGATGAAATCTTATTGAAGCTGCAGATGGTGCCAAAATTAATGCTTTTATCGTTTTAACTAATTTTTATTTGTGTATCTTTATCCAGCAACAATTAAGCATTCAAGATTACTGTATTATTATTATTTTTTTTGTTGTTGTAAATTTACATTTATTTACAACAAAAACAAGTTTAGCTGCATCTTCATCCGTCCTGTTTGGTCCAAAAAATACAGCTGAGACGTCTGGACTGGAGATCTGTCCTGGGTGTCTCTGGGACAGACTGGAGACCTGTCCTGGGTGTCCCCTGCCTTCACCAAAAAGCAGCTGAGATTGGCTCCAGTCCTAAACAAGGAGGCATAATGGAAGACTTATTAACTGACATTTAAACATAAAACACTATTTATTTTATGTTAAACTCAAGCTGTTATATATATATTAAACAGAAAAATGGGGCTTTGTTTAATAACGCTCTTACGTTAGTGTGGACGTATTTTTGTCTGTCTCTGTGATGGACTGGAGATCTGTCCTGGGTGTCTCTGGGTACCTTAAAAAAACAGATTAGTAAACATTGTCATTTATGGATCACAAAGTCTAAAATAAGACTCCAAGTTTGCTACTCAAAGTAGAAAAAATAAATACAGTTGCTCCTAACATTTTTAATCATTCACAAACATATATGTTCAATTTTATATTGATTTAAGTAATTTTATCTTAGATTTATTTTAATAATTTTGAATCATTGTGCCAGGTGCTTGTGTCATTACTTGCTGTTGTGTTCAAATATTATGTATTTTAAATACAATGTGTGTGTATCATGCATACTGTATAAAGTACAATATATACATACACTTTGTTTATGTACTGTATATATTGTGCTGTACATACATACACACAGTGTATATATGTAATGTTAAAGGTTCAGTATGTAATTTCTGGAACACGCTGGAAATTAGGAAAATTTTGAACAGAGACACGTTTCTGGTCCCTCCCCCTCAGAGCCTTCAAATTCAAGCTCTGTTTTTATTGGCTGATTCAAATTCAAGCTCTGTTTTTTTATTGGCTGGTTAACGGCGGGTCACTGTGACTTTTTAGAAATGCTTTTAGAGAAGCAAGGGGACAATAGTTTTTTTTCAGAGATTACTTATCTAAAATCAGTATGTCAGGAGGTAGTGACAGAGTGAAGAAATATGTTAAAAATATATTGTTAGAAAAGTTACATACAGCTCCTTTAATTATAAAACAAACATGTACAGAATTTATATATTTATCGACAGATTTCTTTAGTAAATACTTTAACAGATATTTACTCACATTTTAGTACAATTTTAGCTTTATGAGCATTTTTCTCTTTTTTTATTAACATAATTATTTTAAGTGTGCTTTAATAACTATGGTTTAATGACGGATCATGTTTTGAGACCTGTTGTCATTGTTCACGCGATCTATCTTGGAAAAAAGATGTGTAAGCTGTCTCAATCATATCTAACCAGCTAAATCAGAGTCAGAGAGTCAGAGTCAGAGATTCTTTATTGTCATTTGCACCGCATGTGGTACATGTGATGAAACGAGATTATGTACACGGGGTCCCAGTTACATCCAACAACAAATGCAAGAGAAAAACAGTAATAACATCTAGAATTAACTAAGAGAAACATCAACTAGTAATACACTAAGCACTAATGTAATAGAAAAACATCATTACAAACAGCAGCACGAACATGAGTCTGTATGAGCAGATGGTCACAGATGAACACAGCAACAAGAAAACAGATCAGCATCAGCATGTTGTGATATTTTGCAGTGATTATTCTTATTATTTATCTATTCATGAGTCTAACTGCCTCAGGGTAGAAGCTGTATCTCAGTCTAGTGGTTCTACATTTGATGCTCCTCAACTTCCGTCCGAGGGGAGTGGGGCAAAGAGTGTGTGTGCTGGGTGAGTGGGGTCATTCATGATGCAGGTGGCTCTCTTCCTGCATCTGCCTCCATGCCACACGTTGATGCTGGAGCACAGGATGCTCTCCACTGCACACCTGTAGAAGGAGGTGAGGACTGAGCTTCTCAGACCAGCTTGTCTCAGCCGTCTGAGGAAGTAGAGTCTCTGATGACCTTTCTTGATCAGGCTGGTGGTGTTGTTGCTCCAGCTGAGGTTATCATTCATGTGTACACCCAAGTACTTGTAGCTGGAGACCACTTCCACCGCAGATCCTCTTATGTTCAGTGGGGTGTGGGTGTGTTTGTTCCTTCTGAAGTCCACAATCATCTCCTTTGTCTTCTTCACATTGATGTGAAGGTTATTGTCCTTGCACCAGCTCTCCAGGTGTTCCACCTCCTGCCTGTAGCTGGACTCATCATTGTTTGTGATGCATCCCACCACAGCTGTATCGTCTGCAAACTTTACAATATGACAGCCTGGATGGGTGGCTGCACAATCATATGTGAGCAGAGTGAACAGAAGAGGGCTCAACACACATCCTTGAGGAGAGCCAGTGCTGAGGGTTATGGTGGAGGAGGAGAGGTTGTGAATCCTCACTGACTGTGGTCTGTTTGTTAAAAAGTCTAGTACCCAGTTACAAATGGAGGGGCTTAGTCCACGTGTGGATAGTTTGTCCATCAGTGTTTGGGGGATCATGGTGTTGAAGGCAGATGTGAAGTCCGCAAAGAGCATACGGACGTATGAGTCCTTCTGATCCAGGTGGGTGAGAGCAGTGTGGACCACAGAGGAGATGGCGTCCTCTGTTGATCGGTTCTTGTGGTATGCATACTGATGAGGGTCCTCGTTGATGTTGATGGATGTTTTGATGTGGGTCATGACCAGTTTTTCAAAGCATTTTGAGTCAGAGAGTCAGAGAGTCAGAGAGTCGGAGAGAATTTATTGTAATTTGCACCGCATGTAGTACATGTGTTGAAAACGAGATTATGTACACACAGGGTCCCAGTTACATCCAACAACAAATGCAAGAGAAAAACAATAATAACATCTAGGATTAACTAAGAGAGACATCAGCTAGTAATACACTAAGCCCTAATGTAGTAGAAAAACATCATTATAAACAGCAGCACGAACATGAGTCATTATGAGCAGATGGTCACAGATGAACGCAGCAACAAGAAACAGATCAGTATCAACATGATGTGACATTTTGCAGTGTTTATTCTTATTATTTATTTATTCATGAGTCTGACAGCCTCAGGGTAGAAGCTGTTCCTCAGTCTAGTGGTTCTACATTTGATGCTCCTCAACCTCCGTCCCGAGGGGAGTGGTGCAAAGAGTGAGTGTGCTGGGTGAGTGAGGTCTTTCATGATGCAGGTGGCTCTTTTTCTGCATCTGGAGGTGTAAATGTCTGTGATGGTGGGGAGACTGACTCCCACAGACTTCTGTGCAGCCTTCACCACTCTCTGTAGAGCTTTCCTCTCTGCAACTGTGCAGCCTCCATGCCACACGTTGATGCTGGAGCACAGGACGCTCTCCACTGCACACCTGTAGAACGAGGTGAGGACTGAGCTTCTCAGACCAGCTCGTCTCAGCCGTCTGAGGAAGTAGAGTCTTTGATGTCCTTTCTTGATCAGGCTGGTGGTGTTATTGCTCCAGCTGAGGTTATCATTCAAGTGTACACCCAGGTACTTGTAGCTGGAGACCACCTCCACCGCAGATCCACCTATATACAGTGGGGTGTGGGTGTGTTTGTTCCTTCTGAAGTCCACAATCATCTCCTTCGTCTTCTTCACATTCATGTGAAGGTTGTTCTCTTTGCACCAGCTCTCCAGATGTTCCACCTCCTGTCTGTAGCTGGATTCATCATTATCTGTGATGCATCCCACCACAGCTGTATCATCTGCAAACTTAACAATATGACAGCCTGGATGTGTGGCTGTACAATCATATGTGAGCAGAGTGAACAGAAGAGGGCTCAGCACACATCCTTGAGGAGAGCCAGTGCTGAGGGTGATGGTGGAGGAGGAGAAGTTGTGGATCTTCACGGACTGTGGTCTGTTTGTTAAGAAGTCTAGTACCCAGTTACAGATGGAGGGGCTTAGTCCAAGTGTGGATAGTTTGTCTATCAGAGTTTGGGGGATCATGGTGTTGAAGGCAGATGTGAAGTCCACAAAGAGCAGACGCACGTATGAGTCCTTCTGATCCAGGTGGGTGAGAGCAGTGTGGACCACAGAGGAGATGGCGTCCTCTGTTGATCGGTTCTCGCGGTATGCATATTGATGAGGGTCCTCGCTGATGTTGACGGTTGTCTTGATGTGGGACATGACCAGTTTCTCAAAACATTTAGCGACTATCGGGGTGAGAGCCACCGGTCTATAGTCATTCAGACCAGTCACTGTGGAGCTTTTTGGGACTGGGATGATGGTGGCAGTCTTCAGGCAGGTGGGAACTGACTCCAGTGAAAGTGAGGTGGTGAAGACGTCAGCCAGCACCTCACAGAGCTGGTCCGCACATTCCTTCAGAACTTTCCCTGGGATGTTGTCTGGACCCGTAGCTTTATGAGGGTTGATCCTTCTGAGACTACCTCTCACTTCTGCTGCGGTCACTTTGAGGTGCTCCTCGTCTGGACTATCAGGGTGAGGGCCACCGGCCGATAGTCATTCAGACCAGTCACATAAAGGTTTAACTAAAATAACACACAGCCCAAAAAAAAGTCCAGGCTCAACACGGACCAGAACCAGAACTTTGTTATCGTGAGTGTTACTGTGTGGAGTAGAGCTGGGACATATCATATCGTTACCGGTTTTACCGGTATAAAAAGCTTGCCTGGGCAAAAAAGTTATATCATGATATGCTAATCTCATGACGTAATATGTAAGGGCGCCCCGCCCCCTTAACAAACGAGGCTTCAAACCACCAAACTGAACTGCACCTCCCCTCCACCAGTCTGCGTGCTTGCTAGCTAAAATGCTAAAAACAAACAACTCGCATCTCTCTCAGTTTCTGTCCCCCTGCTTAAACTCCAGGTAGAGAGAGCTCAAATGCCTCCCCCCCCACCCCACTCTGAGCAGTCAGTGCTGTGTGTCTCCCCCGCTGAACCGTCAAACACGCGTGGCTCCATGGACCAAGAGTCAGGTATCAGAGACAGATCATCTAAAAAAGCTGAAAAAGCTAAGGCCCTGTTTACACGGACACTGTGGGGGGGGAACGGAACTTTTGGGTATGTTAATTAGGTGAAAAGTTTTGCGTTGACACCCACTGCGCATGCGTGCTGCTGCCGAACCTTCACCCACTGCGCATGCGTGCTGCCTCACTCTGCTGGCAGTCTGCTGCTTTCTTTTGCTAAAAGTTGAGCTAACAACGTTAACAAGTTAAAGTTGGATTTTGGATAAGAGTCGACAGATTTGACACCAAGCGGGACCTCTTCATCTAACAAGCTGCACACTAGTTGCTGACTGTGGACCAGAACCCAGTGACGATGAGGTCGGACTTTCCTTTGTGATAAACAGCTGACTTACAGCAGGTAAATCAACGTTCTTAATATAATGTTTGCTTGTGTTTACTTTGATCACACAACAACAGAGTTTTTATTTATTTATTTATTTCTGCCAGGTGGAGAAGCTGTCGTTCCAACAGGCTGATGGTTCTGAGGTTCTGATGGGGTCCAGATGAACACACAGCAAGAGTCCAGTTCATTAACGTAGTTACAGTTCGGTTCACGTGTTTTTTTAAATTTTTTTTTAAAGAATTTATTGAATTTTCCAAATAAACAATTTTACATTAACAAAACAAATCAAATTCTCACCCCACCCCCACCTATACCAGCTCGGCACATCAGTAAACACTTCCACAGTCAGGACATTAAGATGAATACTGTACATCATAAATTGATCTAGACAAAAGAGCAAAAGAGTAAAAAAAATAATGATAATTAAAGCTGCAAGCAGCATTGAGGCCCGAAGCAGCTTAGCACTGCTCGGACCTTATTGAGGCGACCACGCGAGCTCCAGCTCGTCCGCTCGGTCGCCATTTCGAAGTCTCTCGTGTCTACTCCGCACCAGGGGTGCACACGCACAATAAATCTGGTTCAGATCGGATGATGTCTCACTGAGATATAACAGTTTGAATAATCTAGGGGGCGCTCTGGAGTCACATGTTAAACCACAATATCAATGTGTCCACAAGGGCTCACTGATGATGCACAATAAATCTGGTTCAGATCGGATGATGTATCACTGAGATATAACAGTTTGAATAATCTAGGGGGCGCTCTGGAGTCATATGTTAGCCCACCATATCAATGTGTCCACAAGGGCTCACTGATGATGCACAATAAATCTGGTTCAGATCGGATGATGTATCACTGAGATATAACTATATAAATAATGTAGGGGGCGCACTTGAGTCAAATGTTAGCCCACCATATCAATGTGTCCACAAGGGCTCACTGATGATGCACAATAAATCTGGTTCAGATCGGATGATGTATCACTGAGATATAACTATAGAAATAATGTAGGGGGCGCACTTGAGTCAAATGTTAGCCCACAATATCAATGTGTCCACAAGGGCTCACTGATGATACACAATAAATCTGGTTCAGATCGGATGATGTATCACTGAGATATAACTGTAGTAATAATATAGGGGGCGCTATGGAGTAAAAATTTACATAACATTATCAATGTGTGTCGAAGTGTTCACTGATAAAGCACAATAAATCTCGTGCAGATCGGATAATGTATCACTAAGATATAACTGTAGTAATAATATAGGGGGCGCTATGGAGTAAACATTTACATACCATTATCAATGTGTGTCGAAGTGTTCACTGATAAAGCACAATAAATCTCATGCAGATCGGATAATGTATCACTAAGATATAACTGTAGTAATAATACAGGGGGCGCTATGGAGTAAAAATGTACATACCATCATCAATGTGTGTAGAAGTGTTCAGTGATGAATCACAATAAATCTCGTGCAGATCGGATAATGTATCACTAAGATATAACTGTAGTAATAATATAGGGGGCGCTATGGAGTAAAAATTTACATACCATTATCAATGTGTGTCGAAGTTCACTGATAAAGCACAATAAATCTCGTGCAGATCGGATAATGTATCACTGAGATATAACTGTAGTAATAATATAGGGGGCGCTATGGAGTAAAAATTTACATACCATTATCAATGTGTGTAGAAGTGTTCACTGATGAATCACAATAAATCTCGTGCAGATCGGATAATGTATCACTAAGATATAACTGTAGTAATAATATAGGGGGCGCTATGGAGTAAAAATTTACATACCATTATCAATGTGTGTCGAAGTGTTCACTGATAAAGCACAATAAATCTTGTGCAGATCGGATGATGTATCACTAAGATATAACTGTAGTAATAATATAGGGGGCGCTATGGAGTAAAAATTTACATACCATTATCAATGTGTGTCGAAGTGTTCACTGATAAAGCACAATAAATCTCGTGCAAATTGGATAATGTATCACTGAGATATAACTGTAGTAATAATATAGGGGGCGCTATGGAGTAAAAATTTACATACCATTATCAATGTGTATAGAAGTGTTCACTGATGAATCACATTAAATCTCGTGCAGATCGGATAATGTATCACTAAGATATAACTGTAATAATAATATAGGGGGCGCTATGGAGTAAAAATTTACATAACATTATCAATGTGTGTCGAAGTGTTCACTGATAAAGCATAATAAATCTCGTGCAGATCGGATAATGTATCACTAAGATATAACTGTAGTAATAATACAGGGGGCGCTATGGAGTAAAAATTTACATACCATTATCAATGTGTGTAGAAGTGTTCACTGATGAATCATAATAAATCTCGTGCAGATCGGATAATGTATCACTAAGATATAACTGTAGTAATAATATAGGGGGCGCTATGGAGTAAAAATTTACATAACATTATCAATGTGTGTCGAAGTGTTCACTGATAAAGCATAATAAATCTTGTGCAGATCGGATGATGTATCACTGAGATATAACTATAGAAATAATGTAGGGGGCGCACTTGAGTCAAATGTTAGCCCACCATATCAATGTGTCCACAAGGGCTCACTGATGATGCACAATAAATCTGGTTCAGATCGGATGATGTATCACTGAGATACAACAGTTTGAATAATCTAGGGGGCGCTATGGAGGCTATTTGCTAATTAGCATAAACACCTGTTCAAGGGGTGGGTAATGATCGATCATAATGATTTTGGTACTCCTCAGATCAAATCTGTGGAGTTTAGAACCAAACGTATGGTGACGGCGTTACGTCTTACTTCGCCACGTCACCACGCCCACTTGCTCCACCCAAAACGAACAGTGCTGGAAAGCTTGTTACACCACCATGTCTTCGGTGACTGGATACAATGTCACGTTGATTAGGTAACAGGGATCCGATATGGACCGTTCAACGTAAAACTTTACACTTCCTGTTGTCAGGGGGCGTGGCTTAAGTGATGTCATGATTTGACCATACAGTTTTGCAGGGGACCGGATGTGGGTCAATCACTGAAGGTTTGATGTATTAGACAGTTTTCGTGTAAGAGCTGTAAGCGTTTCGTTTTTCATGGCGAGATGTCCAACTTTGAGGTCTGGCCCCGCCCCTTCAGCATGCATGAAAACGCACAGTTTTGATAACATTTGTTCCCCCGTGCCTTATAAAGAAACTGGCCAAGTTTGAATCAAATCGAGCGAAATCCCTAGGAGGAGTTCGTTGAAATGCAGAGGTTGTAAACGGCCAAAAAGGTGTGAAAATTTGGTCATCGTTCCAAAATGGCCGCCTTACCATTTATCGTACAACATTGGTGCCAGAGGGTTTTCTGTGCATCTTGGGGAGTTGGACAAGTGTACCAAATTTCATGATTCTACGTCAAACTAAGGTCAATGCAGAGGGTATTTTGAATATTTCTAGGGGGCGCTCTTGAGCCGTTTCTGTAGCGATTTGCAAATTAGCATAAACACCTGTTCAAGGGGTGGGCAATGATCGATCATACTGATTTTGGTACTCCTCGGATCAAATCTGTGGATTTTAGAACCAAACGTATGGTGATGGCGTTATGTCTTACTTCGCCACGTCGCCACGCCCACATGCTCCACCAAAAACGAACAGTATTGGAATGCTTGTTACACCAACATGTCTTCGGTCACTGGACACAATGCCACGCTGATTAGGTAACAGGGGTCCGATATGGACCGTTCAACGTAAAACTTTACACTTCCTGTTGTCAGGGGGCGTGGCTTAAGTGATGTCATGATTTGACCATACAGTTTTGCGGGGGACCGGATGTGGGTCAATAACTGAAGGTTTGATGTATTAGACTTTTTTCGTGTAAGAGCTGTAAGCGTTTCGTTTTTCATGGCGAGATGTCCAACTTTGACGTCTGGCCCCGCCCCTTCAGCATTCATGAAAACGCACAATTTTGATGTTGTTTGTTCCCCCGTGCCTTATGAAGAAACTGGCCAAGTTTGAACCAAATCGAGCGAAATTCATAGGAGGAGTTCGTTCAAATGCGGAGGCTGTAAACGGCCAAAAAGGGGTGAAAATTTGGTCATCGTTCCAAAATGGCCGCCTTCCCATTTATTGTACAACATTGGTGCCAGAGGGTTTTCTGTGCATCTTGGTGAGTTGGACAAGTGTACCAAATTTCATGATTCTACGTCAAACTAAGGTCAATGCGGAGGGTATTTTGAAAATTTCTAGGGGGCGCTCTTGAGCCGTTTCTGTAGCAATTTGCTAATTAGCATAAACACCTGTTCAAGGGGTGGGCAATGATTGATCATACTGATTTTGGTACTTCTCGGATCAAATCTGTGGATTTTAGATCCAAACGTATGGTTATGGCGTTACATCTTACTTCGCCATGTCGCCACGCCCACTTGCTCCACCCAAAACGAACAGTGCTGGAAAGCTTGTTACACCAACATGTCTTTAGTCACTGGACACAATGTCACGCTGATTAGGTAACACGGGTCCGATATGGACCTTTCAAAGTAAAACTTTACACTTCCTGTTGTCAGGGGGCGTGGCTTAAGTGATGTCATGATTTGACCATACAGTTTTGCAGGGGACCGGATGTGGGTCAATAACTGAAGGTTTGATGTATTAGACTCTTTTCGTGTAAGAGCTGTAAGCGTTTCGTTTTTCATGGCGAGATGTCCAACTTTGACGTCTGGCCCCGCCCCTTCAGCATTCATGAAAACGCACAATTTTGATGTCGTTTGTTCCCCCATGCCTTATGAAGAAACTGGCCAAGTTTGAACCAAATCGAGCGAAATTCATAGGAGGAGTTCGTTCAAATGCAGAGGCTGTAAACGGCCAAAAAGGGGTGAAAATTTGGTCATCGTTCCAAAATGGCCGCCTTACCATTTATTGTACAACATTGGTGCCAGAGGGTTTTCTGTGCATCTTGGTGAGTTGGACAAGTGTACCAAATTTCATGATTCTACGTCAAACTAAGGTCAATGCGGAGGGTATTTTGAAAATTTCTAGGGGGCGCTCTTGAGCCGTTTCTGTGGCGATTTTTGCCACGCCCCCAAAATACGTAATTTTTCACCAGTCCTGACGAGTCCGCCAAATTTGGTGAGTTTTCGTATATGATAAAGCCCCCAAAAGGCCACTTAAAGAGGGACTAGAATAAAAATAAAAAAAATTAAAGCTGCAAGCAGCATTGAGGCCCTCGCAGCTTAGCGCCGCTCTGGCCTTATTGATGCGACCGCGCAAGCTCCAGCTCGTCCGCTCGGTCGCCATTTCAAAGTCTCTCGTGTCTATCCCGCACCTGGTGTACACACGCACAATAAATCTGGTTCAGATCCACTGATGTCTCACTGAGATATAACAGTTTGAATAATCTAGGGGGCGCTATGGAGTTATATGTTAAACTACAATATCAATGTGTCCACAAGGGCTCACTGATTATTCACAATAAATCTGGTTTAGATCGGATGATGTATCACTGAGATATAACTATAGAAATAATGTAGGGGGCGCACTTGAGTCAAATGTTAGCCCACCTTGTCAACGTGTCCACAAGGGCTCATTGATGATACACAATAAATCTGGTTCAGATCAGATGATGTCTCACTGAGATATAACAGTTTGAGTAATCTAGGGGGCGCTCTTGAGTCATATGTTAAACCACAATATCAATGTGTCCACAAGGTCTCACTGATGAAGCATAGTAAATCACGTGCAGATCGGATAATGTATCACTGAGATATAACTGTAGTAATAATATAGTGGGCGCTATGGAGTAAAAATTTACATACCATTATCAATGTGTGTAGAAGTGTTCACTGATGAATCACAATAAATCTCGTGCAGATCGGATAATGTATCACTAAGATATAACTGTAGTAATAATATAGGGGGCGCTATGGAGTAAAAATTTACATACCATTATCAATGTGTGTCGAAGTGTTCACTGATAAAGCACAATAAATCTCGTGCAGATCGGATAATGTATCACTGAGATATAACTGTAGTAATAATATAGGGGGCGCTATGGAGTAAAAATTTACATACCATTATCAATGTGTGTAGAAGTGTTCACTGATGAATCACAATAAATCTCGTGCAGATCGGATAATGTATCACTAAGATATAACTGTAGTAATAATATAGGGGGCGCTATGGAGTAAAAATTTACATACCATTATCAATGTGTGTCGAAGTGTTCACTGATAAAGCACAATAAATCTTGTGCAGATCGGATAATGTATCACTAAGATATAACTGTAGTAATAATACAGGGGGCGCTATGGAGTAAAAATTTACATACCATTATCAATGTGTGTAGAAGTGTTCACTGATGAATCACAATAAATCTCGTGCAGATCGGATAATGTATCACTAAGATATAACTGTAGTAATAATATAGGGGGCGCTATGGAGTAAAAATTTACATACCATTATCAATGTGTGTCGAAGTGTTCACTGATAAAGCACAATAAATCTCGTGCAGATCGGATAATGTATCACTAAGATATAACTGTAGTAATAATATAGGGGGCGCTATGGAGTAAAAATTTACATATCATTATGAATGTGTGTAGAAGTGTTCACTGATGAATCATAATAAATCTCGTGCAGATCGGATAATGTATCACTAAGATATAACTGTAGTAATAATATAGGGGGCGCTATGGAGTAAAAATTTACATACCATTATGAATGTGTGTAGAAGTGTTCACTGATGAATCATAATAAATCTCGTGCAGATCGGATAATGTATCACTAAGATATAACTGTAGTAATAATATAGGGGGCGCTATGGAGTAAAAATTTACATACCATTATCAATGTGTGTCGAAGTGTTCACTGATGAATCACATTAAATCTTGTGCAGATCGGATAATGTATCACTAAGATATAACTGTAGTAATAATATAGGGGGCGCTATGGAGTAAAAATTTACATACCATTATCAATGTGTGTCGAAGTGTTCACTGATGAATCACAATAAATCTCGTGCAGATCGGATAATGTATCACTAAGATATAACTGTAGTAATAATATAGGGGGCGCTATGGAGTAAAAATTTACATACCATTATCAATGTGTGTCGAAGTGTTCACTGATAAAGCACAATAAATCTCGTGCAGATTGGATAATGTATCACTGAGATATAACTGTAGTAATAATATAGGGGGCGCTATGGAGTAAAAATTTACATACCATTATCAATGTGTGTAGAAGTGTTCACTGATGAATCATATTAAATCTCGTGCAGATCGGATAATGTATCACTAAGATATAACTGTAGTAATAATATAGGGGGCGCTATGGAGTAAAAATTTACATACCATTATCAATGTGTGTCGAAGTGTTCACTGATAAAGCACAATAAATCTCGTGCAGATTGGATAATGTATCACTGAGATATAACTGTAGTAATAATATAGGGGGCGCTATGGAGTAAAAATTTACATACCATTATGAATGTGTGTAGAAGTGTTCACTGATGAATCATAATAAATCTCGTGCAGATCGGATAATGTATCACTAAGATATAACTGTAGTAATAATATAGGGGGCGCTATGGAGTAAAAATTTACATACCATTATCAATGTGTGTCGAAGTGTTCACTGATAAAGCATAATAAATCTCGTGCAGATCGGATAATGTATCACTAAGATATAACTGTAGTAATAATACAGGGGGCGCTATGGAGTAAAAATTTACATACCATTATGAATGTGTGTAGAAGTGTTCACTGATGAATCATAATAAATCTCGTGCAGATCGGATAATGTATCACTAAGATATAACTGTAGTAATAATATAGGGGGCGCTATGGAGTAAAAATTTACATAACATTATCAATGTGTGTCGAAGTGTTCACTGATGATGCATAATAAATCTGGTTCAGATCGGATGATGTATCACTGAGATATAACTATAGAAATAATGTAGGGGGCGCACTTGAGTCAAATGTTAGCCCACCATATCAATGTGTCCACAAGGGCTCACTGATGATGCACAATAAATCTGGTTCAGATCGGATGATGTATCACTGAGATACAACAGTTTGAATAATCTAGGGGGCGCTATGGAGGCTATTTGCTAATTAGCATAAACACCTGTTCAAGGGGTGGGTAATGATCGATCATAATGATTTTGGTACTCCTCAGATCAAATCTGTGGAGTTTAGAACCAAACGTATGGTGACGGCGTTACGTCTTACTTCGCCACGTCACCACGCCCACTTGCTCCACCCAAAACGAACAGTGCTGGAAAGCTTGTTACACCACCATGTCTTCGGTGACTGGATACAATGTCACGCTGATTAGGTAACAGGGATCCGTTATGGACCGTTCAACGTAAAACTTTACACTTCCTGTTGTCAGGGGGCGTGGCTTAAGTGATGTCATGATTTGACCATACAGTTTTGCAGGGGACCGGATGTGGGTCAATCACTGAAGGTTTGATGTATTAGACTTTTTTCGTGTAAGAGCTGTAAGCGTTTCGTTTTTCATGGCGAGATGTCCAACTTTGACGTCTGGCCCCGCCCCTTCAGCATTCATGAAAACGCACAATTTTGATATCGTTTGTTCCCCCGTGCCTTATGAAGAAACTGGCCAAGTTTGAACCAAATCGAGCGAAATTCATAGGAGGAGTTCGTTCAAATGCGGAGGCTGTAAACGGCCAAAAAGGGGTGAAAATTTGGTCATCGTTCCAAAATGGCCGCCTTCCCATTTATTGTACAACGTTGGTGCCAGAGGGTTTTCTGTGCATCTTGGTGAGTTGGACAAGTGTACCAAATTTCATGATTCTACGTCAAACTAAGGTCAATGCGGAGGGTATTTTGAAAATTTCTAGGGGGCGCTCTTGAGCCGTTTCTGTAGCGATTTGCTAATTAGCATAAACACCTGTTCAAGGGGTGGGCAATGATCGATCATACTGATTTTGGTACTCCTCGGATCAAATCTGTGGATTTTACAACCAAACGTATGGTGATGGCGTTATGTCTTACTTCGCCACGTCGCCACGCCCACATGCTCCACCAAAAACGAACAGTATTGGAATGCTTGTTACACCAACATGTCTTCGGTCACTGGACACAGTGCCACGTTGAATAGGTAACAGGGGTCCGATATGGACCGTTCAACTTAAAACTTTACACTTCCTGTTGTCAGGGGGCGTGGCTTAAGTGATGTCATGATTTGACCATACAGTTTTGCAGGGGACCGGATGTGGGTCAATAACTGAAGTTTTGATGTATTAGACTCTTTTCGTGTAAGAGCTGTAAGCGTTTCGTTTTTCATGGCGAGATGTCCAACTTTGACGTCTGGCCCCGCCCCTTCAGCATTCATGAAAACGCACAATTTTGATGTTGTTTGTTCCCCCGTGCCTTATGAAGAAACTGGCCAAGTTTGAACCAAATCGAGCGAAATTCATAGGAGGAGTTCGTTGAAATGCGGAGGCTGTAAACGGCCAAAAAGGGGTGAAAATTTGGTCATCGATCCAAAATGGCCGCCTTACCATTTATCGTACAACGTTGGTGCCAGAGGGTTTTCTGTGCATCTTGGTGAGTTGGACAAGCGTACCAAATTTCACGATTCTACGTCAAACTAAGGTCAATGCAAAGGGTATTTTGAAAATTTGTAGGGGGCGCTCTTGAGCCGTTTCTGTGACGATTTTTGCCACGCCCCCAAAATACGTAATTTTTCACCAGTCCTGACGAGTCCGCCAAATTTGGTGAGTTTTCGTATATGTTCAAGCCTCCATAAGGCCACTTCTTTTGGCGGAAGAAAAAAAAAAGAAAAAAAAAAATAATAATAAACACTACAATTACAATAGGTCCTTGCAGCGCTTCGCTGCTTCGGGCCTAATTAAAGCTGCAAGCAGCCTTGAGGCCCTCGCAGCTTAGCGCCGCTCTGGCCTTATTATGTCGACCACGGGACCTCCAATTGATCTGCTCGGTCACCATCGCGAACTCTCTCATGCCCATCCAGCACCCGTTTGCCAAGAACAGTTAGCGAATAACAACAATATATACGTGTTTAGAAGTGCTGACTGGTGACACACAGTAAATGTAGAACAGATCAGATGATCTAGCAATGAGATGTAACAGTTTGAAAAATAATGTAGGGGGCGCACTGGAGTTATCTGTTAAACCACAGTATCAATGTGTGTTGAAGTGCTCACTGATGATGTACAATAAATCTGGTAGTGCATTCACACCTAACAGCGTTTCAACTTCCAAAAAGCTCGTCACGCACGCAAGTGGACGCACTTGGTGTCCAGACCTGAACGCCAGAACGCGAAACTGCTGCGGGGTGTGTGGGAGGAGCTTACCGGTATACCGAGTCCTCACTGCACTCCGCCAGGCGAGGAGCTTTTTATTTCTGTCTCTGTAGAGCAGACTTGACTGGTCGTGAAGGACTTGTCGCGAACACACAGCTACAATGAGTTTCTCTTCCATAGTCCATGACTCCGCGGGTTTTTTCTGTGTCCCACAAACAATACGTCACATAGTTGCGCAATCGTTTCCGCGTCACATAGGGACTCTCCCCCTCTCCCCCTGACCCCCTCTCTTCTCCCCCCGACTCTCCCTGATCAACCAATCAGGGAGAGTTGAACGGCGTTTGAACGTTTGAACCGCGAAATCTTCAGCTAGATCAAGGAGTGCTTTGGAGGCTGACGCGGGTTCACGTGCACGGAAAAACGCTTTCCAGCACGCTCAACACGCACGTGACGCCCGACGCCAAGACGCGGCTGGAAGCGCGTCCCCCATTGACTTTGCATGTAAGCTGGACGCTCCTGCCGTTGAAACGCTGTTAGGTGTGAATGCACCATTAGAAGCCAGTTTTTGCTTTTGCTTTGACAGACATGGATAGTTTTGAAGAGAAACTTGCCGAGGCGGTCCGGAGCGGGGATCCTGGCGGGACCAATCCAGTTCCTCTGTCTTTGCTGTGGCTAGACACATACATTAAACACCGGGGGACAACTACAGCCGTTACAACAGCCGACATAAGAAAAAATGGACCTTCAAATAGCAACAAGCCTTGGTGGCTCCGCGGTAAGGCGTAGGGTTTCTGCTCCAAAGCTTTTCTCGACTCGGGTTCGAATCTCACCTGGTTGAAGTTATTTTACGTTTGTCTTTTATTGGATTTAAAAAAAGGAGTTAATATGCCTGTGGTTAACACAAAATCCTTTTTTTTTCATCCAATAAAAGACAAACGTAAAATAACTTCAACCAGGTGAGATTCGAACCCGAGACGAGAAAAGCTTTGGAGCGGAAACCCTACGCCTTACCACTGAGCCACCAAGGCTTGTTGCTATTTTAAGGTCAACGTTTCCTTTAAACAATCCGCCCCTCATAAAATCCTGGCTACGCCCAGGATAACGGACTCACAAATCAAGATAATGGAGCCTATCATTATATTAAATCCGTTTGTCCTGATAAAACATGCAGTGGGAGTGCACGTGACGTATGCAGTGGGAGGGATTATCCCCATGTCTTAAAGAAGTATAAACACTCAATGCGGTCGGTGACACACACGCAATTACGTCAGCGCTGGGCTCACTCAATGGGGGGTAAAAGACGTAAGACAAGAAGTATAAACCAGGTTTAACTATAACCCTCTAAGGTAGACAACAGTTTAAATTTTGTAAAACAGCGTCTCTGTAAAGATCTCTGAGGGTCAGACCCCTCAAGTTTGGTCCATTTATTTTAATTTGAGTAGTGCCATCATGGCTGACAGAGCACTTTCACTTTATTTTCAACATACATTATCATAAAATAGCATTTAAGATGCCAGCAATTGACCTTTTTTTGTCTTTTCTAGTTCTTGCATGTATCGGATATCTGATTCAGACTGAATTGAAATTGAAAGCAAAAACAGGTAGAGGTTACACTCAATTTTAAAAGTGTCCTGTCCTGACAAACCAGTGATGTGTTATTTATCTCCTTTGGAATCAAAGTTTAGCTCTTTTTTTTTGTGCGCCTCTTTTAGTTTATATCAACTTTCTTGGATAAAGTTTTCCAAATTGTGCCCAAAAAAGTGATCCTCAAAGCCCCATATTCACTGCTGACACACCTCAGAACTGCAGTTGCGTCATGATGATCAAATGATTCAAACTTCTTCCAATACACAGTTTTTTTCCTGCCATTACATCGTGACATCTCCTCCGGCTTCATCTGAACTCTGTAGTCTTATTGCAGTCAATAATTAAGCATTTGCTGGTAAAATCAGCCACTTTAACATATACTGTACTGTAAACAACTCTTGTTGCTGTGGTAACTACAGTGGGAGATTAACAATTGCCAGAAGTGCCAGCAGAAATTTCTGAGAACAAAACAAATATGTGTAATTATATATGGGATAATTTATGAGATGTGGAGTTGTATATGGTTCAAATAATTTGTATAATTTCTCTTTATAAGTCTCAACTTAGTATCTATTTCTGCAAAAGTTACACAATTCTGAATGTGAAGCCACACATGTGTTCGATAAACCCCGTTTGTCACTACTTCAGATTGACAATAAAAACTGAAGGTAAAGATTTTATAGAAGAATATCAAAAACATGTCATCATCCATCAGTTGCTGTTCTTACCCATCTCCAGGTCGTCAGGCGAGCATGATGGCATCAGAATGTCATTGTGATCCGACAGCACCATCTGGTGGTCTGAGCAGACAGAGTCCTGGCTGCAGTACAGAGAGGTGGTGTCGGACTCAGAGTGCTCTGAGTTCAGGAGGGGGAACCTCTGCAGGCTGGCGGGGGTGCTGGGTGGAGTTGGACAGATGTCGTCAATGGGCGGTATAGAAAAGACCATGGGTACTGTGGAGTCTGAATCTCTGTTGATGAGCAACACTTGGATGGGACCTGAGTGGCTCCGCAGGTTCACCTGGTACTTCTTCTGACCACTCTTGCACTTTGGGATAAAAGCACGTCAGTAAGCTCATGTTATCAAAGCAGACCCAATAGGTTTGTCTGTCATACACAACAGACCATGTAACTTAAAATGCTGCTGTAGTGACAAATTCAGAAATATCACGATTGTGCTACTTTTGCTTTTAACCACATTAATGTTTAGGTTCTGAATTTCTAACATTTTAAGATCCATGTTGCAGCTGTACACAAATGAAAAAATAAACTATAAAAAAAATGTAAGATACTATCTACCGTACTTAACCAAAACTATTGTTCAACCTGTTGTGCTTTAAATTTCAGCAGTTATTCATTCAACCTTTGTT
>JBBPBX010029083.1:0-36113 GCA_038048925.1 Garcialebias charrua | reverse complement strand
CAAAATCTACTAAAGGAGCTAAAGGAGTAAGTTCGATCGAAGCTCACCTGTGGCCTACTCCTCGTGGCGGAACCTCGAGCTGTCCTGGGTCACCTCCTCCGTCTAAAGCAGCAGCTGCCGCTGCAGTTTGTGACGTCGGCAGCCTCAAACAGGAGCTGCTGGTGGCTCTCCGAGAGGACTTTACTGCTATAATTAAAGCAGAATTCCATGCCGCTCTGGGTGAAAGTCTCTCGTCGATCAACGCCGAGCTGTCCGCCTTCAAAAAGGAGCTATCATCGGGGCTAGCTGCAGTGCAGGAGAACTTCACGGGGCTAAAGCTAACGGTAGCAGAGGTGGAGAAGTCCGTCTCCACCTGCACTGATGACATCGTTAGCCTCCAGAAAAAAGTCGAGAGCCTCACGAAGACGGTGGCACAGCTGGAGGATAAATGTGACGATTTTGAATCCCGGTCCCGACGTCAGAACATCCGGATTATCGGTGTCCCGGAGGATGACCCTTCATCGGCTACAACGGCTGCGGTCTCCCGGATGCTAAAGGAGGCTTTCGGCTTCGAGGAGGAGCCGCTGCTGGATCATGCTCACCGCATCCCAGTACCCAAACCGAAGGCAGGCGAACGGCCCCGTCCAATTGTGGCTAAGCTACACTACCACACGGACTGTGTGAAAATCCTGGCGAAGGCGAAGGAGCAGCAGCAGGTCAAAGCGAACGGTACAAATATCTTTGTGTTCCCCGACTACACTGCCAGAACGGCTCGCGCGCGGGCCGCCTTCACTGAGTGCCGCCGCAAACTTCGCAACGTCCAGGGGGTTCGGTTCGGCCTGCTCCACCCGGCCCGGCTGAAGATCACGCATGAGGGAACCACACGAGTGTTCACGTCCCCTGAAGAGGCGAGTGTGTACATCGAGTCGATTGCAAAATGAGAAATATAATTAGTGTACTTTGTTTTACACTCAGGGAATGTCAGTATTATTAGTCATTATTATTATTATTATTATTATTCATGTTTAAAAATATAATCAGAGTGCTCTGTTTACACTCACGGATTTAATGGGCAGAAATAATAATCAGTGTGCCATTTCTTTCATACTCAGGGAACGTTATTATTATTAGTTATTATTATTATTATTATTATTATTATTATTATTATTATTATTCATGTTTAAAAATATAATCAGAGTGCTCTGCTTACACTCACGGATTTAATGGGTAGAAATAATAATCAGTGTGTTTTTTTTTTTTTTTTTCTCATACTCAGGGAACGTCAGTATTATTAGTTATTATTATTATTATTATTCATGTTTTAAAAATATAATCAGAGTGCTCTGTTCACACTCACGGATTTAATGGGTAGAAATAATAATTAGTGTGCTTTTACTTTCATACCCAGAGAACGTTAGTATTATTAGTTATTAGTTAGTCATTCGTGTTTAAAAACATAATTAGAGTGCTTTGTTTACATTCACGGATTTAATGTTTAGAAATATAATTAGCCAGCTTTTTTTTTATTTTTAATTTTTTTTTATTTTCTTCTTTTATTATTATTTATTTTTTTTTCATAGTCGGGGAACGTTAGTATTATTAGTTATTATTACTATTCATGCTTAGAAATATAATTAGTGTGTTTTGTTTGCATCCACGGATTTAATGTTTATAATTATAATTACTGTGTATTGTTTGCATTCACGGTTTTAATGTTTAGAATTATAATCAGTTTTATTTACATTTAGGGATTTAATGTTTTGGATTATATGGTGGGCTTTGGTTCGCATTTGGGGAATGTTATTACTATTAGTTATTATTATTAACAATCACTGCTTTTTTAGTTGTTTTTTTTGTTGTTGTTTGTTTTTTAAAGAGTTCTTGCTCTTCCAGATTAGTGCCTATTACATATTTTAAATTTTCTTTTCATTTAGCTAGTTCTGTGGGAGTCACCTGGTACAGGTTGTGATGTGGTGCCATTTGACCGTAAGGACAAGTTTTCTAGTGACTCCTGTTGGAGTCTGCACAGTCCCTTCATCTGGGGAAGGGCCAAGTGCAAGTGGGGGGGGGTTTCTTTTTTTTTTTTCTCTCCTGGGGTGGGGGCGGGGATTGGGAAGGATGGCAATATTTTACAACCCTTATTATGAACAACAGGTCACATGGCTGTTGATTTGAAAGCTTCCTCGACATCATCTGCTGTCAGATTCCTAAGCTGGAATGTTAAAGGTCTTAACAATCCGGTGAAACGGTCTAAAATATATTCTCATATGAAACGCCTGAATCCAGACGTAATATTCCTACAGGAAACACATTTGCAAAATTCAAATCAGGTCAGGCTTAAATATCCATGGATTGGGGAGATTTACCACTCGAGCTTCAACTCAAAAGCCAGAGGAGTTGCCATACTATTTAATAAGAATATTCATTTTACAGCATCAAAAATAATGAAGGATACAAATGGCAGATTTCTTATAATCGCGGGCTCTCTGTTCCATACCCCCGTTTTATTAGTGAACATTTATGCACCAAACTTTGATAACCCAGACTTTATAAACAATTTAGTAAGCACACTTCCATATCTTGACACTCATCTGTTAATTTTAGCTGGGGACCTGAATTGTGTTATGAACACATCATTAGATCGCTCTTCGTCTCGGCCCTGCACACAGTCTAATATGTCTAAATCTATTTTGGATTTTATGTCCCAAAATGGATATGTAGATCCATGGAGGGCACAGAATCCACTAACAAGGACCTATTCTTTTTACTCGCAGGTGCACCAATCCTATTCCCGTATAGATTATTTTTTTGTTGACAGCTCTTTAATGCAGAGAGTCACTTCTTCTGAATACTATCCGATTGTTATCTCAGACCATTCTCCTCTAAGCATTGATATAAACTTTATAAATAAACCCCGTTCTAGTCCTCGTTGGAGATTTAATAGTCTCCTGTTATCAGATGAGCCATTTAATAAATTCATCTTATCAGCAATTGACGATTTCCTAATGTTCAATAAGAGCGATACAATTTCTCCCTCACTATTATGGGAAACATTAAAAGCCTATATTCGTGGTCAGATTATTTCTTTTTCAGCTAATGTCAATAAAAATCTACGCACTAAGATATCAGAAATATCAACAAAAATTCAGAATATTGACAGGCAAAATGCCGTTAATCCGTCACACGATTTGCTGAAACAGCGACAGGATCTTCAAATGGAACTTGATCTTTTAACAACATCTGATGCGGAGCGTCTCTTAATCCGATCTCGAGCCACTTATTATGAGCATGGGGAAAAACCAAGTAGACTTTTGGCACATCAACTGAAACGAAAGGCTAGCTCTCACACAATATCGCAAATCAAGGATCGATCGGGCAACCTTGTCTCAGACCCTGTCTCCATTAGTGACACCTTTAAAAAATTCTACTGCGATCTGTATAAATCTGAACTACAAGCAGACTCAAACGAGCTACTCGCCTTTCTTCAGAATATTGACATTCCTAGGATAGACAAATTGATTTCTGACCAACTTGAGGCTCCCATTAAATTAGAAGAAATATTAGAGTCAATTAAGAATATGCAAAGTGGTAAAACACCTGGCTCGGATGGTTTCTCTGCCGAATTTTTCAAAAAATTTAAAGATAAGATAGCCCCTCTTCTTCTCGAGGTTTATAATGAGTCATTCGGGCGCGGCCTGCTACCTCCCACCTTGACTCAAGCTTCAATCTCTCTTCTGTTAAAGAAGGATAAAGATCCTACTGCTTGCGAGTCTTATCCACAATATTCCTGAAGGTGGCACTGTATTTGCGATTATGGGACTTACTTCCGTTTTGACCCCGGAAGTAGAATTTCTGCATTGGCTCCTCGTTGTTTACTTGTTTATCTGTGCGCATCGTAGAAGTTCTGTTAAAGTTCTGTTTTCTGTTATTTTGAGCTAAAATTGTCATGAAGATGTCTTGTGGAGCTCTGGTACCTGTTGCGCTGTTCGTGGCTGTACAAATAATCAGACGAAGCTGAATTTGTGGCTGCAACTAGTGTGTGTTGAACAGGCTCCGAAAACAAAAACCCGCATCCTTCTTTGTGGCTGGGCTACGAGAAACCACCTGAAAAAAGACGCCGTATCCTCCAGAGGATCGAGAACACCAGGCATGATTTAAGAGACAGCTTTTAGTTTAATGATTTTATGTAGTCAGTGATTGATACTAATATTTTCGTGCATAACTGGCAAATAAACACACGCACCTATATACTGTATGTATGCTGTCTGTGTATATTTATTTATACTGTATATATAATATAGGTGTGTGTTGTGTTTATTTATATATATATAATATAGGTGTGTGTGCTTATTTATATATATATATAGATGTGTGTTTATATATAATATAGGTGTCTGTTGTGTTTATTTATATATATATATATAATATAGGTGTGTGTGTGTGCGTGGGTTTCTTTTATATATAATCTAGGTGTGTTTGTGTGTGTTCATAAATGAACCCTAATGTTTGTATACTGTACTTTTCTTTTCCTCCTTTCTGTTATATTTCTGCATAAGGTGAGTTCCAGGGATGGTGGATGAAGCTCCAGTTGGTCCAGGGATGGATGACACTCCAGTTGGTCCAGGGATGGATGAAGCTCCAGTTGGTCCAGGAGATGGATGAAGCTCCAGTTGGTCCAGGAGATGGATGACGCTCCAGTTGGTCCAGAAGTTTGTGTGCAGTTATGTACCACAGCAACAAATGAGTGAAAATATAATTTCTATAAATAAATCTGCGTTTGAAGTGCATTTGGTGTTGCTGTGTTTCACCTTCTTTATTTCAATAAGATACGTTGTTTAATGTCTAATGAGAAGTTCTACTGCAAATAAAAACACTAGATGTGATTGTTTTTTTGGCAACTTACCAGTTTAGTTTTTTATTGACAAGTACAAAACTTAAAAACATGCATGTTGCTGTGGTTCCTCCTCCAGGAGGAGATTGATAAGAATAAAAGCTATAATTATAAATTTTAGGCTGATTGTTAACTCTAAATTGACTCTGGGTGTGAGTGAGACAGGTCCCTCTTGTAAATGAGTCCCCGTGGCTCAACGAGGCTAGCCTGTAGAAATATGTCTAAATCTATTTTGGATTTTATGTCCCAAAATGGATATGTAGATCCATGGAGGGCACAGAATCCACTAACAAGGACCTATTCTTTTTACTCGCAGGTGCACCAATCCTATTCCCGTATAGATTATTTTTTTGTTGACAGCTCTTTAATGCAGAGAGTCACTTCTTCTGAATACTATCCGATTGTTATCTCAGACCATTCTCCTCTAAGCATTGATATAAACTTTATAAATAAACCCCGTTCTAGTCCTCGTTGGAGATTTAATAGTCTCCTGTTATCAGATGAGCCATTTAATAAATTCATCTTATCAGCAATTGACGATTTCCTAATGTTCAATAAGAGCGATACAATTTCTCCCTCACTATTATGGGAAACATTAAAAGCCTATATTCGTGGTCAGATTATTTCTTTTTCAGCTAATGTCAATAAAAATCTACGCACTAAGATATCAGAAATATCAACAAAAATTCAGAATATTGACAGGCAAAATGCCGTTAATCCGTCACACGATTTGCTGAAACAGCGACAGGATCTTCAAATGGAACTTGATCTTTTAACAACATCTGATGCGGAGCGTCTCTTAATCCGATCTCGAGCCACTTATTATGAGCATGGGGAAAAACCAAGTAGACTTTTGGCACATCAACTGAAACGAAAGGCTAGCTCTCACACAATATCGCAAATCAAGGATCGATCGGGCAACCTTGTCTCAGACCCTGTCTCCATTAGTGACACCTTTAAAAAATTCTACTGCGATCTGTATAAATCTGAACTACAAGCAGACTCAAACGAGCTACTCGCCTTTCTTCAGAATATTGACATTCCTAGGATAGACAAATTGATTTCTGACCAACTTGAGGCTCCCATTAAATTAGAAGAAATATTAGAGTCAATTAAGAATATGCAAAGTGGTAAAACACCTGGCTCGGATGGTTTCTCTGCCGAATTTTTCAAAAAATTTAAAGATAAGATAGCCCCTCTTCTTCTCGAGGTTTATAATGAGTCATTCGGGCGCGGCCTGCTACCTCCCACCTTGACTCAAGCTTCAATCTCTCTTCTGTTAAAGAAGGATAAAGATCCTACTGCTTGCGAGTCTTATCCACAATATTCCTGAAGGTGGCACTGTATTTGCGATTATGGGACTTACTTCCGTTTTGACCCCGGAAGTAGAATTTCTGCATTGGCTCCTCGTTGTTTACTTGTTTATCTGTGCGCATCGTAGAAGTTCTGTTAAAGTTCTGTTTTCTGTTATTTTGAGCTAAAATTGTCATGAAGATGTCTTGTGGAGCTCTGGTACCTGTTGCGCTGTTCGTGGCTGTACAAATAATCAGACGAAGCTGAATTTGTGGCTGCAACTAGTGTGTGTTGAACAGGCTCCGAAAACAAAAACCCGCATCCTTCTTTGTGGCTGGGCTACGAGAAACCACCTGAAAAAAGACGCCGTATCCTCCAGAGGATCGAGAACACCAGGCATGATTTAAGAGACAGCTTTTAGTTTAATGATTTTATGTAGTCAGTGATTGATACTAATATTTTCGTGCATAACTGGCAAATAAACACACGCACCTATATACTGTATGTATGCTGTCTGTGTATATTTATTTATACTGTATATATAATATAGGTGTGTGTTGTGTTTATTTATATATATATAATATAGGTGTGTGTGCTTATTTATATATATATATATATATAGATGTGTGTTTATATATAATATAGGTGTCTGTTGTGTTTATTTATATATATATATATAATATAGGTGTGTGTGTGTGCGTGGGTTTCTTTTATATATAATCTAGGTGTGTTTGTGTGTGTTCATAAATGAACCCTAATGTTTGTATACTGTACTTTTCTTTTCCTCCTTTCTGTTATATTTCTGCATAAGGTGAGTTCCAGGGATGGTGGATGAAGCTCCAGTTGGTCCAGGGATGGATGACACTCCAGTTGGTCCAGGGATGGATGAAGCTCCAGTTGGTCCAGGAGATGGATGAAGCTCCAGTTGGTCCAGGAGATGGATGACGCTCCAGTTGGTCCAGAAGTTTGTGTGCAGTTATGTACCACAGCAACAAATGAGTGAAAATATAATTTCTATAAATAAATCTGCGTTTGAAGTGCATTTGGTGTTGCTGTGTTTCACCTTCTTTATTTCAATAAGATACGTTGTTTAATGTCTAATGAGAAGTTCTACTGCAAATAAAAACACTAGATGTGATTGTTTTTTTGGCAACTTACCAGTTTAGTTTTTTATTGACAAGTACAAAACTTAAAAACATGCATGTTGCTGTGGTTCCTCCTCCAGGAGGAGATTGATAAGAATAAAAGCTATAATTATAAATTTTAGGCTGATTGTTAACTCTAAATTGACTCTGGGTGTGAGTGAGACAGGTCCCTCTTGTAAATGAGTCCCCGTGGCTCAACGAGGCAAGCCTGTAGAAATAAAGGTTGAATGAATGAATAAACTAAAAACATTTGAAACTGAATACAATATGAGAACTGTGGGTGATTTGATGTCTTTTAATGAAAATGATTGGCTGCAGAATAAATACCAGAATAAATACCAGGTCAAATACACTCTTCAACAAGAAATGATGGGCAGTTTCTGATTTTAAACAAACTGGAACAGATTCCTAATCATGTGGGACCACTGGACGACCACTGGACGACCACTGGACGACCACTGGACGACTGGAGCAAGCAGCAAACCCCTCCGGAATCCAAGACGATGGAACTTGGCCCTTCACTCGTCTGTACCTTAAAAAAAGAATAAAACTGTCATGTTTGCATCACAAAGTCTAAAATAAGACCAAGTTTGCTACTCAAAGTAGAAAGAATAAATACAGTTGCTCCTACATTTTTTACTCATTCACAAAGATATACTGTAATGTTCAATTTTATATTGATTTCAGTAATTTTATCTTAGATTTACTTTAATATTTTTGAATTATTGTGCCAGGTGCTTGTGTCATTACTTGTTCTTCTGCTCCTGCGTCTCAGAGTAAGTGTGTCTGTCAACTTCAGCGTGGGAGACCAGTCTGTGACTTGTGTGCAGGCCTTCCTGAAAATATAAATATTTCAATAGAACAAATGTAGTAATAACCAAAAGATGAGCTTGTGTTATGGAATATTTTCTGTACAAACAGCATCCCACTGCTTTATTCACATGAGAGTAACAGGGACCTACAATCAAAACAGTACTACAGTACAGTATGTATGTGCAGTATGTATGTATATACTGTATATATAGTGTGCATACAGTATACACATACACACAGCATATGTAAATGTATTACACACACATGTAGTTATATTATTTATCCACAGATTTGTTTAGTAAATACTTTAACAGATGCTAACGCTACATGCTAAGCTAACCACAGCTAGTAGACGGTGCTAAATCATGAAGAAAAAAACAACAACAGCTCCAACACAGAGAAAATTATACTCTCACATTGTTCTGAAATTGTTTCACAAAATGATTTATGTAGAATATTTTGTTTACCGGAGAAAACGTGATCTGAACACGACGTCTTCGGGAGCAGATCAGGCAGAGGAGGTGCAGCTGTCAGCTCCTCCGATGGAGATAAATCCTTCACGTTTACTTATTTTTGGGATGAAGTGAAAACTGCACTTTGAACAAACGTCTACCCGACAGCAACACCCACTAACCCAACACGAAGTAACCGTTGCAATTAATTAGAAATAAACAAAACAAAAAAACAAAAGTGAAAAATACAGCCAGTAGACTGGGCTTTAACTGCTGCTCTCACTTCAGGCGGAAGTCGTTCCCATAATTCGCGCAAGGCATCATGGGGCGTAGGAATATTGTGGATAGACCCCTTTCACTCTTGAATGTGGATTTTAAGATCTTGTCCAAAATACTCGCAACTCGGCTTGAGACAGTTCTCCCTCTGATTATCTCACAAGAACAAAATGGATTCATCAAAGGTCGCCAGTTGTTTTTTAATACCCGTACAATATTGAACACAATTTTTTCAACTCATTCCCCCAAGTCTCCTGAAGTAATCATTTCTCTTGACGCCGAGAAAGCTTTTGATCGAGTAGAATGGGAGTATCTCTTTGCCGCTCTTAATAGGTTTGGTTTTGGAGAGAGGTTTGTGTCCTGGATCAAACTACTTTATACATCTCCTCAAGCATGTATTCTTACTAATTCCATCCAATCGGACTATTTTTCGGTGGGGCGTGGTACTAGACAGGGTTGCCCTCTTTCCCCCCTCTTGTTTGCGTTAGCCATTGAGCCTCTTTCTGTTGCCCTAAGATCCCTTTCTTCTTTTCACGGAATCATCCGCTCTGGCGTCGAGCTTAAACTGTCCTTATATGCAGATGACCTTCTCCTGTATGTTTCTGACCCATTATGTAGCCTTCCCCCAATTTTAAATACTCTGGAAAAATTTGGATCGTATTCCGGCTATAAAATTAATTCACTTAAAACCGAATGCTACCCAGTGAATTCATTAGCTTTAAAGCTTAAGCCTTCTGATATCCCTTTTAGGCTCAGTCCCTCGGGGTTTAGATATTTGGGAATTAATATTGCACGTACTCTGCCCTCGATGTTTTCGCAGAATTATACCCCACTAGTCTCCCAAATTGCATCAGACCTTCAGAGGTGGAACTCTCTCCCTCTTTCACTAATAGGCAGGATTAATATTATCAAAATGAATGTGCTACCTAGACTTCTGTTTTTATATCAAAACATCCCTCTGTTTTTGCCCAAACAGTTCTTCAGGTCCCTGGATCAGATGGTCTCTTCCTTTTTGTGGAATGGAAAGGCCCCCAGAATGAGACTTTCTTTATTACAACAGTTCACCACAAATGGTGGTCTTTCTCTACCCAATTTTACAATGTATTACTGGTCCTCGCATATTCATAAACTGAATTATTGGTTAAATTCACCGGATCTGATTTGGTGCAAACTTGAAGTTCAATCGATTTCTGCATCTTTTTCACCTGCCTCAATTATTTATTCATCATTACCAATTAAACTATCCTCTGTTACTACAAATCCTATAGTGCTTTCCACACTCAGGATCTGGTCACAATTTAGGTCCCATTTTAAATTTGTATTACCATCTAATAAAATGCCGTTATTAAAGAATCACATTTTCTCTCCAGCATCTACTAATGCTGCCTATAGAATTTGGCATGAGAGAGGTATTAGAACAATGAGAGACCTTTACGAAGATGGTTTGTTCCTTAGTTTTTCAGAATTGTCTTCTAAATTTAATCTACCCACTTCACATTTGTTTCTTTATTTCCAAATTAGACATTGCGTTTCATCACGGTTTCCAAATTTTCCAACTTTGCCTACTGACCCACCATGGGTCGAATTCCTAGCTTTGAAGCCTAATCTGAAATCTCCTCTTTCTATTATTTATGGAAAACTTATGGCAATTGAGGCCGACTCATCAGGTAAAACCAGAACTGCATGGGAACGGGAATTGGGTGTTGAACTGTCAGAGTCATGGTGGGATAAAGTTATTCTCAGCATACGCCAGAGTACACCATGTGCCAGACTACAATTAATACAGTTTAAAGTAATAAATAGAGTACATTTTTCAAAGTCCCGTCTATCAAAAATTTTCCCTTCAATTTCAGATCAATGTGATAGATGTCAGGCCTCACCTTGCAACTTAAGTCATATGTTCTTCTTTTGCCCAAAATTACAAGGGTTCTGGAAATACTTCTTCTCCATACTCTCAGGAGTTTTTAAGATCCAGATTCAGAATGATCCACTTATTGCCATTTTTGGAGTTCCAGGGACCACACTTAACCTATCCCGCCAGCAGAGGGAGGTCCTAGCCTTCTGTTCTCTCCTTGCCAGGCGCTGTATTTTGCTCGCGTGGAAATCTCCCACACCTCCATCCACATTGCAATGGCTTAACACCGTAAGATCATTCTTGAAAATAGAAAAAATTTCATTAACAGTGAAAGGTAGTTCTGAAAAATTTACTTATAAATGGGCACCCTTTGTGTCATATGTAAAATCTTTGCCTTCACAACATACAGACTGATACCCTGATTCATGCTCAATGCACAGACTGATGGGACTAACTCATCACACTACCATGTGACTTAACTCTGAAGAATAAATGAATGGGTAAAACACTCGTTTCCTTTTAGTTTTTTGATGCCGTCCTATCCCCCCTCCTCCCCCCCTTTTTTTATTTATTATTTTTTTTTAATTTTTTTTAAAATTTTTTTAAATTTATTTATTTATTTTATTTTGTATATTATTTTATTTTGTTCATTTCGTCTTGTTTTTGGTTAGGTTAGTGGGGTGTGATATGTTTGGTTGTGGGAGGGGGAGGGAGGGGAGGGGAGAAAAGGGGAGAAATTTTTATTTTTATTTGGAGAAGTCATGTAAGTTTCGTAAAATATATGTATTGTTAATTGTTGTATGTTCTCCTGATAAATAAAAAATAAAAAATAAATAAAAAAAAGAATAACTATATAAACCTTAAAATTTGTGGCGGTTCTAGACCAGTTGTACTGGTGGGGCCAAGCTGGGGCCAGAGGTTTTGTCAGAGGGGCACGTTCATCTCGGAGAAAAAGACAGATTCGAAATCTTACTTGACTCTTATTTTTTAAAAGCAGTGATTAACCATTGTAACCAAAGAAAATAGTTTAAAAAATCAAATGAGAAAAATATAAAACATTTTACACAGCATTTGTATTGACTGAATAAAATATATTAATAAGCAAATAAAATGATAATGAAAATAACTGTTAGGTGAAGTCTTGGTTCAGTTTCTCAGTCCAAAATTATATACAGGTAACAACATTGGCTGCCCTACTATCACAGCAACTGTATTCTGCGATTTTGATGAATACAAAATCGCAGAATTTCATGATTTCTGGCATCATGATTTCTGGCAAACCGATCAACAAATGAGTGACTCATTTGTTGATCGGTTTGCCAGAAATCATCAAATTATGTTTGTATTCTGCATCTGTCTGTTAGCAAAATATCTTATGAACAACTGAACAGATTTTGATGAAACTTTCAAGAAATATTCACTGAATGGCTCTCTACGACTGGTTGACTTTTAAAGTACATCCAATTTAAGATGGCTGCCACAGCTAACTGAACTTAAACAACACAAAATTGACTACAACTCATTCAATTTGACAAAAAATTGAGATAAAATTTGGTGTGGTAGTAGCTGAGACTCATTCCCAAAGCATAAGCAAAGGACTTTTAGAATGCATAAGATCTTTCTTTAAAATTATAGCGTTATTCAGTGGTGGGATGTAACAAAGTACAAATACTTTGTAACTGTACTTAAGTACATTTTTCATGTATCTGTACTTTACATGTGGGTACTTTTACTTTTACTCCACTAGATTTTACATGAAGTATCTGTACTTTCTACTACACTACATTTCTATAATGTGTTGAGTTACAAGTTACATTCACGTTGCAGTTTTTTGATTTGTCATTACATGTAGTTTGAAAGTAACTGATGTTGAGAGGGGAGTTGGTCCATTGAATCACTGCAAAGTGGACAGGTAACATTAGACCTGCCTTCAAGAAGAGCTGGACCAGTGACATATATTCTAGTATATACGTCACTGAGCTGGGAGCACCCACAGCACCACTAACACACCCAAAATGGATTCCACCACAGAGTCAGCAAGATACACAACACCCATGGCCTTATTGAAAGATTATTGAAATATTATTGAAAGACTGTTCAGTACAGCAGGACAGATCCTCTCTCCCAAAAGAGCCAGACTGGACTCAAAAAAAAACTTTGAAAAACAACTTATTCTGAACTTGGACAAGAAATTATTGCTGCAATATTAAAATGTATCAGTTCATGGGATGTTAGGACAGGAGACAAGAGATGTCTCCAAATGTCTCGACACTCAGGTCCAAGTTTCGAAAATGGTGTCAGGAAGTTAAAATATTGTTCACTATTGACCCATTACAAGGTTGACTAGACAGTATTTTAACTAGAGTTGAAGACAAACTGGAGTTGAAATGATCAGATGTTCCTTTGTTAGGTCTAATGCTCCTTTTTTCAAACAGACAACTTTTACTTAAACGTGTTTACTGCAGTTAAAATGACACATTGGTTTGTGTTAAATAAAAATGTTCAAAGGTAAAATCATTCCTCTTTCTTATTTTACTTAATGACATTTAACTCTTCATGTCATCCCTGAAATACTGACGCACAGAATCACAAGTCCAAGTGTGAACTGTGTCAGAGTAAACACAATAAAAACATGTACGGTATTATCTGCAGCATTGTTCATTAAAATGACTCAACACTATTAATGTATTGTTACAGAAAATATACGCACACTTGATGATTTTGTAAACCATTGCATTAGGTAATACATTCAGCAAGTACTTTTACTTTAATACTTTAAGTATTTTTAAAAGCAAGTACTTATTTACTTTTACTTAAGTAAAAACATTAATATGGTACTTCTACTTTTACTAGAGTACATTTTGTCTGTTTATTTGTACTTTTACTTAAGTACAGTGTTTGAGTACTTTCTCCACCACTGGCGTTATTTATTTGGAATCAATGATGTTGGTCTGTTAGCAAAATATCTCATGACCCTCTGGACAGATTTTGAAAAATCTTTCAAGAAATAATAAACGGATGTTTCTTTACTGCTGATTAACTTTTGAGTACAATTGAATTGAAGATGGCTGCAGCAGGCAATTGAAATAAGCCAAACTCAAAAATGGTTATAATTCAGTTAATTTTACAGATATGGAGTTAAGTGATTGTTTGTTTAAAGTTATTTTATATATTATTTTAAATAATGGGGTGATATAAGATTTTTTTCTTCTTTCTGCACTCTTTTCATTCAATGTTTTATTTTTGATTAATTTGTTTTATTTTGTCTCTTTTAAATGAATGAATAAATAAATTAAATAAAATATTAAATGGCTTTACATCTGCTAAGTTCATGGCATAAACCAACACAGACATGTTCCTGTTTTTAGTGTTTACATGGCTTTATATTGTAGCTGTTATGATATGATGCGCAGCCACGGAGCTCCAGGGGGAAGCTGACAGCAGCTGCCCGGAAACAGAGCGCCATTCCCGGCTTGAAAAAGAAAAACACACCGCTGAAGCCCCGGAGCTCGAATGTCCGGCGTAAAACTAACTTGACCGCGGTTTAATGTGACACAGATGTGTTTACTGTATATAGCTCTGCAGACATTGAACGTTGTTGTCTTGCGGTGTTTAAATACTTCCACACAGCGGACACATGTTACTTTGTTACGATGAAAAGTCGGCTAGCTGCTAGGCTAGCTAACATGTTACTCACCAGTGTCAGATCTTGAAACAGAAACAAGTGTCCAGCTCCATGTAAACAGTGATCCATAACCAATTGTGACCAGCTCCATGTAAAGAATCCATAAACAAACGACCCGCTTTTTGAAAACGATGCCAAAACAAACCCAACAGAGTACTCAGTCAGCTCCTCACGCTGCAGCTGGCTGCAAACTATGACATGGATTTCCTGAATGTGAGGCGGGTCTTATTACTCTGGGATCATGAGACACGCCTCCGTTCAGGAAATCCATTCCATAGTTTGAAGCCAACGTGCATCATGGGTCAGAAAATATCGGCAGGTTGGATCAAAAATCTGATACGTAAATTATGCTGGTATCGGATGGTTTCCGCTTCTTGCTCAGAGGGCGGGCCAGAGGGAGGGCCAGGCTCCGTGATACACGGGCACTGGCCCGTGTGGGCCCGTGTCCAGAACCGCCGTTTTGCTCAAGATTTCATAAAAGAAGATCGTCTGGCAAGAGAAGAACTGTGGCCTAAAATTTTAAAAGCCAGATCTCAGAGCAAGGTGGCTTAGTGCAGGGATGTCAAACTCATTTTATGATCTCAAGGGGGCCAGACCAGTAAACTCATTCCAAAATTACATAGAACGAACAGTAAGTCCACTTTTTTCTTTGTATTAGTGCAAAGAAGAAACAAATTATAAAAATCTTTACACTCAATTAATTGTCCTTTTACACTTTTACTCAGTTTAACATTTATTTAAGTGAATTATACATTAAAAAAACTGAACACTGTGATTGCACAAGTTTTAAAACATTTAGTTAACAAGCAGTTGACTAAATGTTCTCATATGTTCACCTCCGTGAACATATAAGAACATTTAGTCAACAAACAGTGGACTAAATGTTTTTATAGACAACAAATAGTTGACTAAATGTTCTTCTTATATGTTCACCTCCGTGAACTTATATGTTCACGGAGGTGAACATATAAGAACATTTAGTCAAGTGATAAATGTTCTTTTATGTTCAACTCCGTGAACATATAAGAACATTTAGTCAACAAACAGTTGACTAAATGGGCCTCAAGCAAGAACATGTTCGTATTTTTATCCTAAATTTCTCTTACTTTTGTTCGTACGAAGCGTTCGTATAAACATGCCACGTCAGATTCAACAAACTCTTCTATCCTCGGGAAAAGTGTGTAAATGAGCTGCGTACGTATGATGAATTGCACCTGTTCTATCCACCTGCTCGTGCACGCGGAGAGGTCATTTACATAATTTCCACCCCTCAAAACACCATATAAGGCTACGTTTCCTGCCTCAGAGAGCAGGAAGTGTCCGTTCATAAAATGACAGCGAAAAGTAAAAAGAAGAACTTTACGGGTGCGGAGATTGAAGTTCTGCTCTCCGAGATCGAGAAAAGAAAATCTGTCCTTTTTAGCAGCATCACTCATGGGATTAAAGGACCAGCTAAAGCCAAAGAATGGCATGACATAACCACTGCTGTTAATGTTGTGTCTCCCGTGGGTCGTACAGTATCAGAAATCAAGAAAAAATGGTTTGATCTGAAAATGGCTTCAAAAAAACGTCTCGCCGCAGCACGGTGCTCTATGACTGCAACAGGAGGAGGTCAAGGAAAAGTCTGCGTTACCGAGATGGATGGAAAAATAAATGTCATGTCAAAACTCCAATTGTGCGCTCAACTACAGCACGAGTGCGTGTATGCAGCTTATTACACAAGCGCTCCTGTCTTGTCTGAGGGCTGTTTAGAGGTGTCATAAGCCATGGGGCTAATGCATAGCCTCGATCACCTGTGGAAAATAGTGAGTTATAGGTAAATGATCAGAGAATAATTCCAAATCCTCAATTACAAATTAAAAAGTTACCAACAAGCCAGCCATCTCCATGCGCACCTTGCGCAAGACGCGTGCCAACAGCACTGTTTTGCAGCACAAATGAGTCATGCGCTCCTCCTGGCCATCGCGCAACCACATTTAGCAGGTTATATTTCGAATCAGATATAATTTGGACATTTATGGAGTGGTATTGCTTCCGATTGAGGAATGGGAATGCGTCAGGTGAAGGTGCTTTGATCCGTCTGTGTGTACAGTCTATTGCTCCGATGGTGTTTGGCAGTCCAGCAATAGCATGAAAATCAGTCTTAATTTGTACTTGTTCTGCGGCGGTGTATGGGAATTTTATGTACCTGGGTGTTAATTTGAGGAGGGCTTTGATGACCAAGGGGAGCGCACGACTCACCGAAGCCTGCGACACACCAGACAAATTAAACTTAAAATTATAATTCTAATTCAAACAGAATAACCTATTGTCAAGAATAATTATGGTGCGTGATTTTTTTAAACCCAAATTTTTTTCTAAATAACGAAGTATAAAGTTATTAGTGGAGAAAATCCGTCTGGATAACAGCAGACTGACTGCTCGTAAAATTTGAGTAAAAGGAAACAGTTTGTGCAGTTGGATGAGGTGAAATCTGAGCTCAGCACTATAACATGTGGAGTTCCTCAGGGATCGATACTAGGACCAAAACTATTTATATTATATATAAATGATTTGGTACAGGTATCAGGACTCCTCAAGTGCATTCTTTTTGCTGATGACACCACTTTTTTTGGTTGTGGTAACAATATTCAACAAACTTTAAAATTAATGATGACAGAACTTGCAAAAATTCAGAATTGGTTTAAAATTAATAAATTAACGTTAAATTTGGATAAAACTAGTTATATGATCTTTAGTAATAAAAATAAATCAATTGATGTTCCATTTTTAATTGATGGATCTGAGATTCAGAGAGTTTCTGAAGCGAAGTTCTTGGGCATCATTATTGATGAAAAATTGTCTTGGAAACATCATGTAAGTTCAGTTAAAGCAAAATTATCGAGGTCTATTGCGATATTTTACAGAGATAGGGATTTACTAAATGATAAAGCACTTCATTTGTTGTATAATACATTATTTGTGCCACACTTAATTTATGGTATTAGCGTTTGGGGTACGGCGTGTAAATCAATTACAATGCCAATTTTTATATTGCAGAAAAGAGCTATTAGACCAAAAAAACATGTATGTTAGGCTGATTGGTGACTCTAAATTGACCCTAGGTGTGAGTGAGAGAGTGGATGGTTGTTTGGTGTGAGTGAGACAGGTCCCTCTTGTAAATGAGTCCCAGTGACTCAACGAGGCTAGCCTGTATAAATAAAGGTTGAATGAATGAATGAAAAATTAGGATTATCACCAGAAAGAATTCCCATCATCCTTCAAGCATTTTGTTTTATCAAACAAAACTGTTGAAATTTTATGATTTAATTGATTATAATATTTTGATAATTTTGTATAAAGCTCAAACTAATGCACTTCCTTCTAATATTCAGAAATATTTTGTCAGAAGAACGAGTAATTATAATCTTAAGGGGACGGATATATTTGTGAAGCCACCTTTTAGGACTAGTTTGAGGGGAAGATCTACCATAGTTCAAGGAATTGGGTTATGGAATAAATTGGAGTCTGATATTAAAGTGGTCAGATCAATGGTTACATTCAAAAGAATGATTAAGTTTGAACGGTTAAAAACATATATTTAAATGAGTTGAAATTTGGAAGTTTGTGGGGTCCACTGTCCAGGAAAATGGGGAATGTGGTAAAGAGGTGAAGAAGAGAGTCCAGGCAGGATGGAGCGGATGGAGAAAAGTTTCAGGAGTGATTTGTGACAAAAAGGTGTCAGCAAAGGTCAAAGGAAAAGTTTACAAGACAGTGGTGAGACCAGCTATGTTGTATGGTCTGGAGACAGTGGCATTGACAAAAAGACAGGAGAAAGAACTGGAAGTGGCAGAAATGAAGATGCTGAGGTTCTCCTTAGGAGTGACAAGGATGGATAAGATCAGGAATGAGATCATCAGAGGTACAGCACATGTTGAACAACTGGGAGATAAAGTTAGGGAGGCCAGACTGAGATGGTTTGGACATGTCCAGAGGAGGGACAGTGGGTATATTGGTAGAAGGATGTTAGAAATGCAGCTGCCAGGAAAAAGACAAAGAGGGAGACCAAAGAGGAGATATATGGATGCAGTTAGAGAGGACATGAAGGTAGTTGGAGTGAGGACAGAGGATGCAGAGGACAGAGTGAGGTGGAGGAGGATGACTCGCTGTGGCGACCCCTGAAAAGGGAAAAGCCGAAAGAAGAAGAAGAAGTGTATGACACCGAGGGTAGTAATTATTATTTAAGTTGTTCACTATTTTGGAAATTATATGAGTTGGTGTGTTTATTTTTAAAGGTTAAAATTAAGTTGATTATTTATTTTGTAATCCAAGTAGTTGTGTATATGAATTGTTTATTGGAGAAAAATGGACAGAAAAAATAAGATTTTTTTCTTCTTCTGCCGCCTTTCATTTTATATATATTTTTCTCTCTTTTTTGTATTGTATTGTTTTCTTGTTTTAATCATAAAATGAATGAATAAATAAATCAAATCAAATCAAATCAAAAATATACGACAGGTCTGGACCACACGTAAATTTTGTTCATATCTGAAAAAAATCTTAGAATACGAAAACATTGTTGAATGCCACAAATGCTCCTAAATCACTCGTACGCACAGTTTAAGAACAAATCTGTGCGTACGAACGGTTCTTGCATGAGGCCCAATGTTCTTATATGTTCACCTCCGTGAACATATAAGAAGATGCCAATTTTTCTTGAAAAATCCAACACTCTGTGTCCACTTTTCTCTTTTTTGACAAGGACATTCCGCTGATGAGGGTGCCCGAAAGCCCGTTCCAAGAGAAAAAGTGGATAAAGCGATTGAACTCGGACAACACAGGAACTGACTCAAACACAGTGCCTCCAGGTCCTAGAGGCACTTGGTTTGAGTCTAAGATAAAATAGGGACTGACTAAATCACAGCGCCTCTAGCGGACAACATAGGTACTGCAAGTTTTTTAGAAAATAACGTTTATTCTTTTTTTTTAATAATTCAGATTTATCCTCGGGTGGACTAAACCCCCTGGCGGGCCGGTTCCGGCCCGCGGTCCGTACGTTTCACACCTCTGTTCTAATGGGTCAACTGTTTAAGAAAAATGGATGTTTACTCAGTTATAATGAATTCAACATGAAGTTTAACCTTGCTGTCACTACTAAAGAGTATGATATTGTGTTTGATGCTGTTACTAATGAAATTTGTGAACTCTTGATAGAAACAATGTTTTTGATGAACAGAAATCCTTGTTGAATGTAACTGACACCACTGTTGGTAAAGCTTTTCTTCAACATGTAGGAACAACAGAATTATCCGTGCCCTGTTCCAGCAGGATATTATTTCTATCCCCTCATCTGTCTTCTACTGGAGAAACTTTGTACCTGGTTCACAATGGAACAATGTGTGGACATTTCATCAGAAACTGATGATAAACAACAAAATGAAAGATGTCTCCTTTAAACTGTTACACAGAATATATCCTACTAATCAATTCATGAAGAAATATATCAAAACAATTGACCCCAACTGTAAATTTGCAAAGAGCACCCCGAAACAATCAGTCATTTATTCTGGAATTGTTATATCATAAAGACATTTTGGAAGCATTGTAATAATTTTATCATTTGTAATATTGATTCAAATTTTTCATTAAGATATGAACACGTTATTTTTGGCTTTCATGAAAAGAATATTAATGTTAAAAAAACTAGCAATTAATTTAATTATAATATTTGGCAAATACCATATTCACAAATGTAAATTTTTGTCATCTTTGCCTTTTTTTCCAGGTTTAATTAAAGAAATAGAATAATATTTATGCACCATTTCTAAGACAACAACAACAACAACAACAACAACAAAAAAGCCATAAACCCGTTTGAATGCTGTAGCTCCTTGATTATATTCAAAAAGGTGTTCAATACAAGATCAACTGGACTTTATTTATCCAGTTGATCTTGTATTGAACGCCTTTTTGATTTTATCATGTCCTGGACGACTGAGAATCTTCACCAGCATACTCCTTGATTATATTTAATGTATAATTTTTTTATGTACTCATTGTAGAAGCCTGGCACCCCCCTGGCATAGTTTATTTTTTTGTGTGTGTGTTCCTTGTTCTTGTTATCTTGTCCCTTGTTTCTTTGTTCACATTCTTATAATTGTAACTGTATCTGTATTGAATAAAAAAATTAAATATATATATATATATATCTTTTTTATTTTATTTTTTATATTTATTTATAACTTTACTTCAAATACAACAATTTAAAGCATACATACAAGAACAATGAACATATAGGAAAAAAATAAGAAAAAAGAAGCAAACAAAAAAATAAAACAAATAATACTGTATACAGAAATAAATAAATGCGAGTTACAGAGTTAAGTTGTATTCATTACATATATTTCTTGTTTTTATAGCCTTTTGGTGACCTTAGAATCGCTTCTCTGTTTTTTGCAGATGATGTGGTCCTACTGGCTTCATCAGTTCGTGATTTACAACTTTCACTGGAGCGGTTTGCAGCCGAGTGTGATGCGGCCGGGATGAGGATCAGTTCCTCCAAATCCGAGGCCATGGTCTTGAGCCGGAAAAGGGTAGCATGCCCTCTCCGGGTCGGGGAGGAGGTCCTGCCCCAAGTGGAGGAGTTTAAGTATCTCGGGATCTTGTTCACGAATGAGGGAAAACTGGAGCGTGAGATCGATAGGCGGATAGGTGCAGCGTCCGCAGTGAAGCGGGCGCTGTACCGGTCTGTCGTGGTGAAGAGAGAGCTGAGTCAAAAGGCAAAGCTCTCAATTTACCGATCGATCTACGTTCCCACCCTCATCTATGGTCATGAGCTTTGGGTTATGACCGAAAGAACAAGATCTCGGATACAAGCGGCTGAAATGAGTTTTCTCCGCAGGGTGGCTGGACTCTCCCTTAGAGATAGGGTGAGAAGCTCAGTCATCCGGGAGGGACTCGGAGTAGAGCCGCTGCTTCTCCACATCGAGAGGAGCCAGTTGAGGTGGCTCGGGCATCTGGTTAGGATGCCTCCTGGACGCCTCCCTGGTGAGGTGTTCCGGGCATGTCCCACCGGGAGGAGACCCAGAGGAAGACCCAGGACGCGCTGGAGGGACTATGTTTCTCGGCTGGCCTGGGAACGCCTTGGGATTCCCCCGGAGGAGCTGCTCCAAGTGGCTGGGGAGAGGGAAGTCTGGGCCTCCCTACTTAGGCTGCTACCCCCGCGACCCGACCCCGGATAAGCGGAAGAAGATGGATGGATGGATAGCCTTTTTGTTATTTGAGTCTGCGATTGAGTCAAGATATCTTGAAATCAAAGATACCAAACAGAGCATTTTCAAAATACAGAAGGAAACCTGGTTGGATATTATTGGATATCAGAGCAACAATGTCCTACTAAAACTTTAGTGAGTATGTACACTTCCTAAAAAGATGAACAGATGTTTCTGGATAAAGTTTACAGAAAGAACAGGAAATATCAATATCAGCTTTGCATTTCTGAAGAAAATGTTTGCTTGGATAAAATGTATGAATTAATTTAAAAGAAATTTCTTTGACTTTATTAGTGAGAAAAAAAATTTGTGGGAGAGACCAAACTTTTTTCCAATTAAGATTCTGCACAAAGGTGTTCCAATAGGAAACACAAAATGGGGATGAAACTAGATTTTCTTGAAATAAAGAATGGATTTTGGAATTGGCACCTTTTAGTTGAGTTGAGAAGCAGAGCTTACCAACAGCAGACTGCTTAGGGTCAGGAGGACTCAGACTGGATAGAAGAAAAGTCAACATATTTAAACAACATGAGCAAACCAGATGGGATAGCATCAAAAACAACACTATATTCTCTTGGGGTGACAGGAACCTTGTACAGTACTGAGTAAGAAAGTCTTCATAGCTATAAAGAAGACCTTTGTTATTAAATAGCTGATGAACTTGAATAATACCATAAGCCAAGAAAGTTCATTCTCAATAGTCCAGGTATCAAATCCGCTCATTCTCAATCAGTACCGTGTCCTCCTCTGCTCCTCTTCTGTGTGGGGTTCCTCAGGGCTCAGTCTTAGGCCCCCTCCTCTTCACGTTGTACCTGCTCCCTCTGTGAACTTTTTAAAGTTTAATGAGAGGAAGACTGAGGTGATGGTTTTTGGAAGCTCCACTGAGACTCCCAATGTCAATGTTGGTTCCTTGGCTCAATACATCAGACCTATTGTTACAAACTTGGGGGTCAAGATCGATGCCGGACTAAAATTAGAAAACCACATCAGAGCAGTTGTTAAAACTAGTTTTTTCCATCTGAGGCAGCTGGCTAAGGTGAAGCCAATTCTTTCCAAGCAACATTTTGAAACAGTAGTTCACGCCTTTGTCACCACTCGGCTGGACTACTGTAACACACTCTATATAGGAATCAGTGATTCCTGTATCTCTCAGCTTCAGAGGGTACAGAACGCTGCTGCACGACTTTTAACTGGCACACGAAAGTTTGACCACATTACTCCTGTTTTAGCCTCCCTGCACTGGCTGCCCGTACATTCCAGGATTCATTTTAAAGTTCTTTTATTTGCTTTTAAAGCGCAAAATGGTCTTGCCCCGCCCTATCTGTCCGAGTTGCTGCAGCCATACACACCCTCTCGATCCCTCAGGTCATGTGATCAGCTGCTCCTGAGTGTCCCAAAGACAAAACGCAAGCTCAGAGGAGACGTGCTTTTGCTGTGGCAGCTCCTAAACTGTGGAACGACCTTCCCTTGAACATCAGACAGGCCTCTTCCCTGTCTGTTTTTAAATCTCTTCTAAAAACCCATCTCTTCTCCCTGGCCTTTGACACCATCTGAGATGTTGACTTTTAATAATTTTATTTGCTTGTATTATCTGATTGTATGATTCCTCAACTTTTATTATGTGACTCTTAATTATTTTAATCATTTTATTACCTGATTGTGATTGTTTTGTTGTGTGTACAGTAGGGCTGGGCCATATCATATCGTCCACGATAATACCGGTGAAAACAGCTTGCCCAGGCAAAAAAATGATATCATGATATGCTAATTTCATGACGTAATACGTCAGAACGCCCCACCCCCTTAACAACCGAGTGCTTAAACCGACAAAACAGAACTGCGCACCTCCCTCCACCAGTCTGCGTGCAATATTTGCTGGCTAAAATGCTAAAAAAACAAACAACACACGGACTCTTCTCCCTTCTCCTCCCTTCTCCCTCTCTAACCGTTTTCGCACTGCACAGCCCTCCCCAGCCCAGCCCGGCCCGGGTTCGTCTTGTTCGCATTTGCCTTTTCGGGCCGGCGTCAGCCCGAGTTTTAGAACCCGACCGACGGAGGTTCTAAGCGGGCCGAGCTCCCGGGCCCAGTTTGACATCATGTACTAATCACCATTTGGTTCGTTGTTTGCAGCAGGGGCGGGACTGCCGCGTGTTGAGTCATCAACTCTTCTAACAACAACCTCAGCGCGAGTTGAATTTCGTTAAATTTTAACAACAGAAACGCCTAAAAAAAGAGTTAGCTGAATATATATATTAGTGTTTCAGAGTTTAATTTTTGTTAATAACAGATTACAAATCAGCTTATTTTAGAATGTAAATAACACAAAGCGCGCACCCATACAGAGCCTTTCCGCCTTTCAGCGCGAGCTGAATTTCATTAAAATATAACTAATATTCTCTAACTCTTGCGCGTAGCCAGGATTTTATGAGGGACGGTTTGTTTATAGGAAAAGTGGACTCCTGGAAAGAGCAACAAGCCTAGGTGGTTCACTGGAAGCCCGTCGGGTTGCCACTCTAAACTTTATCTCGACTCGGGTTCGATCCTCACTTGGTTGAACTTGTTTTACGTTTGTCTTTTAATGGTTAAAAAAAGGAGTTTGTGTTATACCTGTGGTTAACACAAACTCATTTTTTTATCCAATAAAAGACAAGGGTTGCCCCAGGAAGGGATGCCCCAGCAACACTTCTAACCCTGTTATATCTGCTACAAGAAAATCTACATCCATCTGACGATTGTTGATGCTAACAAGTATCTGGGCCTCACCCAGCACTGGCACATCTACAGGTCCCACCCCCAGTAAAGTCTCAACAGTTGATGACTGCAGCTGAGGTCTCATGTCAGGATGGATAGAATTAAAGTAGCGTAACGGCAGCACATTTCTCCGCGCTTCACTGTCCAACACAGTACACACCTCCACTTCATAGATTCGCACGAGGATACTCATTTCTTGGCTATGGCCTTTCAGGTGGAGCACGGTGGGTTCTTGGGTATCACCGGAGGAGCTACTGAATGTCAAAGCTTCGGTGGTCTTGTGGGGTGAGGGGCACTGCTTCTGGATATGACCCCAACCTTGACAATTATGGCAACGGACTCTCCCTTTTGCCAAATTCTTGCGGTTATTAAAGGCTGAGGGTGGGTGTGTGGCAAACTGATTTGGTGAAGGGCTTGTTTCAGGTGTAGTTTTATTAACACTTTCATGTTTGTCATTGGCTCTGACCACAGCAGCTCTGGGCCGTCGTTCAACCATGCCACGGGCTCATGACTGCATGGTACTGGTGACATAAGCCGCAGCCCTTTTTGTGGTCTCATGAGCATGAGTTATTTCCTATGCATGGTCGAGCGTGGCTGGTCGTTGCTCCAATACTTCCTGAACTATTTTGGCATCACCCAGACCATTTGTGAAAACTTCAACAGCAATAGAGTCCTGTTCAGCTTCTGCTCTGCCACCATAAGCCACAGCCACTTTCCCTTAAATATCGTCTCTGAAAGCGTGCAGGTCCTCTCCATGTTTCCGTACTTGCTACCTCAGCTCTACTGTAACCACAGCGGCATGATCAGAAGATAGACCGTAAGCAGTTTCCAGTTTATCCACCAGGCGGCGGTAGTCCCACCTGTAAGAGTGAGGGTTTCTGTGGACAATGGCCCCCGCTGCGTCAACCAGGCAGAATATCAGCTGCACTGTCATCGTCTTTTCGGACCAATAGTTCGCTTAGGCGCAGCTCTCAAACCTGTGCAGAAATTCTTTCCATGGTGTGGTACCGTCGCATTGGCCCGGACGTAAGGTGGGGACCCTCTCTCTAGGATCTCCATCTTCCTCACTGTCGGATAAAGGCTGCTGCAACATGAAACAAGTTTTATTTGGTTTTAATCTGGGCTGGGGCCGGGCAGCGGTTTGATTGTAGCTTATCGTTCCATCCAGGTTATGAGAAGGGGTACAATACACGGCTGGAAATGTCACTGGGTTGACGGGGCCGGCGTGCTGTGCACAAAACTTTGCATGAGCAGAAGTAAATGGGTTGGAGTCCGTATAATTATCATTCATTATCTTTCATTTGAAATGTGGGGGTTGGGTAGAAATGCATTCCGTCGTCGGCAGCCCCTCCATGGGCGTTATAACCTTGACATTTGGCATCAATGAATGGATTCGTAGGGCTAAACTGTGGCTGAGCGGTGCCTTGGCGCAGTGCAAACATATCCCCTCCTTTAGCGTACGAGCTAAAACAGCATTCATCACACAGAAAAGGGTTTTAATGTTCACATTTCTCCACCGTCACATCTTTGGTAGCTTTTCTACACGCTGCGCTCTCTGAAGACATATCCAATGTCATAAACGGGTTGGGAAAATCTGTTTCTTTTTTTTTTTTTGATTTTATTTTAAGTTTTCAAAGTTAGGAACATACATATGTACAGACACACGAACAGAACCCAGATGCACAAGCCAAAGTATGAAACATTACAATTAGCACATGGTGTACACACACACTACACATATTCATGAATTTATACATAGATCCATTAAAGGGTGGCTGGTGGGAGAGACCATGGAAAAGTTTAGTCAGTTTAATCTGGTCGTCAAAAACTGATCCAGGAAGGGATTCCAATAGCGCAAGTAGGTGTCTGTAGCACCTATCCGAAATCTCTCCATCTGTATCACTGACATCATGTCCGTAATCCACTGATGGAATGAAGGAGGAACTGAAGATTTCCAGTTTATTAAGATTAGTCTCTTAGCAACAATGAGTCCCAGTTCCAGTGGTTGTCGCATTACAGCGGGTATGGTCCCCGGCACCCGGGGGCATCCGAAGATTATAAGTCCTGGTTCAGGTTGCAAAAGAACACTATATGCCTTAGAGTACCAATCAAATATTTTTGACCATAAACCGGTTAAGGACGGACAGGACCAAAAGGCATGAGACAGTGTGCCCTCAGATATGTTACACCTGTCACATATTGGGGAAACAGAGGGGTATATCTTGTGTAATCTGACCTTTGAATAGTGTAATCGATATGTGATTTTAAACTGAATTAGCTGATGTCTGCTGTTTATTGAACAAGAACTGATTTTAGAAAGGCATCTGTTCCACCATGATTCAGGGATTGTTATCCCTAGCTCGTTTCCCCAGGCCTCCCTTATTTTTGTGGTACGTACCACGTTGCAGTCACCAAACAGATGCATTATTCTTGTAATAAGATGTCGTGAATCAGGAGGGCTCGTAAGGATCTCAAATATGCCATGCTCAAGCGGAAGAATGTTTCGTAGTTTTGGATATTTGACTTAATATAATGCCTGGCCTGCAAATAGCGGAAGAAGTGTGAGTGGGGCAGATTATATTTTTCTTTCAGTAGACTGAATGATGCAAATTTGTTATCAATATACATGTCCTTAATTAACACCAGCCCCTTTTCCTCCCAGTCATGATAAACTTTATTCTACCAGGGGGGCAGGAAACTATGGTTAAAACATAATGGCATCTGTACAGACGTCTTTGGTAATGCAAGAAAACTCCTGATCTGGTTTAGAATTCTTATTTCATGTTTTAACACAAAGCTCGGGTTTCGGTAGGCTTCAGGCTTTTCAAGGTAGGCAAACAATAGAGCTGGCAAGGAGGAGTTACTTGCTAGTTTAGATTCCATTCTCGAAGTCGAACAGCCGGGTACTTTGTCACGTGACTGTGTTGCGGAAGTCTTGTTTGGGGGTATACAAACGAGTGCTTCGGCGGGTGAAATTGGTAAAATGATGAAAAGTTGCTGCGTTAAGGACGTCACTTCGCACATAAAAAAAACATCCCGATAGAAACTACTTCATTTTTCCTACATCAGGAGCGAGAAGGGAGAAATGGAAAGCTGCAGTCAACAGAGGCATCCAAAAACCAGATGGATCTGTAAATCCTGCAAAGCTTTGGTCACCACGAAGCAAGCACACGTATGTGTGTTCGGCACATTTTATTACCGGTACGTATTAGTATTGCTTTTAGAAACATAAAAAAGAAAATAGAGGTCATTTATAACAGTTGTTAGCACTGTAATTGATTAAACATCAGTAGGCCATGCACTTGCCTGGCCAGTGTTGAGTCAAATACGTAAAAATACACCTTTTCTGAGACTGTTGTAATTCTAGTCTTTGTTATCTTTAGGACGGAAAGTAAATGTCCAGTCCCATCCAGACTATGTTCCATCCATCTTCCCTCAGCGCCCAGAGTCAGTTGAAGTTGCAGCTAACAAACCTTCCCTAAAGGTTGCACGATATGAAAGAGCTGCTCGGAGGGCCAAGAAACCAGGTATGTAATGATTTAATTTACTAAGGGAATACGTAACTTAATATATATATCTTCATAACAGATAACCTAAACAGTGAGGAAAACCTGAAACCTAAAACAAAGAAAGTTCTAATATTGTGTTCATGTGTGTGTCAGAAATATTAAAGTACTGTGTGTTACTGCTAACATGATTAAAATATTTCTCCTCTTTTTCCAATAGCAGTAACGCCCAAAGCACGAAGAAAGCTTCCATGCCAGAGAGATCCACAGCATCCCCAACACATCATTTGGCTTCACAACAGCCGTCGGAAGATGACACGCATGTCAACAATTCATTGATTGACTTTGCCACACTGTGCAGCGCAGAGCTCCTGACACCAGCATTTACTAGGGGCAAAACACAACTGTCTGCAAAAGAAGTTGAAGTTTCACGAAAAATTTCATCTGTCCTGCTCCACTGAAGGTTCCTGCTCCTCCTCAGGTTCCTGCTCCTCCTCAGGTTCCTGCTCCTCCTCAGGTTCCTGCTCCTCCTCAGGTTCCTGCTCCTCTGAAGGTTCCTGCTCCTCTGAAGGTTCCTGCTCCTCTGAAGGTTCCTGCTCCTCTGAAGGTTCCTGCTCCTCGTTCCTGCTCCTCTGAAGGTTCCTGCTCCTCTGAAGGTTCCTGCTCCTCTGAAGGTTCCTGCTCCTCTGAAGGTTCCTGCTCCTCTGAAGGTTCCTGCTCCTCTGAAGGTTCCTGTCAGGATACATGTGGAGCGAGTGATTGGACTGATGAAGAACCGTTTTGGTATCCTGAAAGGTTCTTTACCTGTTCGCTGCATACAGAGTTGCAAAGACGAAAGTATGGATTGCCCACTGTCAAGCTGTGACAAAATTCTGACTGTTTGTGCATCACTGACAAACCTGGGACAGGGGATTGTTTTTAGACAATAGTACTGCTGCATGCAGTTAACCTGTTGGCTTTGTTTTAAAAATATTGACCAATTGAGCCTACAGTTGTATATATGGTATGATAGTGTTTCATTTGTAAAGTTCAAATTTTAGTTTGTTTATTTGATAATTATTGTAGAAAGTAATACTTTCTGAAAATAGTGTCATAATATTTTTTATTCTTCTGCAATCCTTTGATTTGATTTGTATTTTCGGTGGCATGTGAAAGAGCTGTTTTAAAACTGAAATGCTTAGATAGGATACAAATTATGAAAAAAAATGTCTGTCTTTAATACAATGAGTAATAAACATTAAAAATAGGACGAAACCATCATTTATGTTGTGCTGTTTTCCTTTTTTATGTGAACATTTTTGCATATTCAGTTTCAGTATGAAAAGCTTTTAAAAATATTAGTTCTACCACTGACATGAAGTTTAAACAAGCTTAAAGTATAGGTGTCATTAACAGTATTGAATGTGCGTCTTTGCTTCAGACTTTGACAAACATACTTGTTCTGCAACACTGTGAGACTTAATTAACTTTTGCTTGTATACAACAGCTAACAAACAAGATGATAAAGAACCAACAATTAGAGAAAACAATTTTTATTGTTATTGTTGCACTGAAAAAAACACTGCAGTCTTTCATTGTGCGGTCCACAGACAATGAACAACATAATTTTGCAGCTCCCGTTGTGCAAATACATCAGAACATTAAGAAAGATAAAATACAGAGGTAAAAATTGAATAAAAATAGATAAAAAATACAGTAAAAACAACAGTATCAGCCATATCAAAAAGTCAGGTGGCCATTATTGCACATAACCTTATTGCACATAACCACAGTGTTTGCAAGTTAACCATGTGTGTTTATAAGTCTTAACTGCTGTTAGATAATGAACAATAAAATAATTTTGCAGCTCCCGTTGTGCAAATAAATCAGAACATTAAAAAAGATAAAATAAAGAGGTACAAATACTGTATATATTATTATTATTTACCCACATATCAACCGGTAGTTTATACGGACATTTTTGGAGTCCAGACAGTTTCAGTTTCATACTGTCCCGCTGTCGCGCATCTGGTAGTAAACTGTCTTCGTATTCATAAGACATCCTTCCAAAGATGTGTGCTACACAAAAATATTCGATTCGACTTTACTAGCAAACAAAACCAGAGCCTCTGAACAAAACGAATTCCAATGGTCTAAACCGCAGTTTACCCCCACAACGAAACCTGATGTTGAAATCACGTGATGCGTGACATCACGTCGACTTCGAGAATCTTGACCCACAGCGGAGCAGTAATTGCCGGGTTACCAGGGAGCTCATGCTGCCAGAACATTAATGAGATTTTCATTAATGAAAAGTGTGTTATAAATTGAATTCATTATTATTATTATTATTATTATTAATGCTCTGATGTTGGCAGCCCAATAATAATGTTTAAATACAGGTAGTCCCAGCCCTCCCTTCCCCCTCGGCCCTTGCAAATGCACTCTAGAAATCCTAGCATTTTTCCCATTCCATATACCTGTATAGGAATGAATGATTGAGTCTAGTTCTTTAAAGAAGGCTGCTGTAAGGTAGATAGGAAGGTTTTGACATAAGTATAGGAACCTAGGTAGGGAATTCATTTTAACTGAGTTGATGCGTCCGATCATTGACAGAGGCAAAGTTTTCCAGTATTCAATGTTTAGTTTTAATCCGGATATAAACTTTGTAAAATTTAGTTTAAATATATGTTTTGGGTCTTTGGGCACAATAACGCCTAGATAGGTAAGATGGTTTTCAACTACTTTGAATGGGACATTTTGTAAAAATCCTAATGGGTATGTGTTGGAAAGAGGCATTAACTCGTTCTTTGACCAATTGATTGAGTATCCAGAGATCTTACTAAAAGATGTGTAGTGGACATGACCGTGTCCACTTTGATACACCTGTGTACTTTTGAACTGTTCCAGAGATGACCTTTACTGACCTCTCAGTAAAGCAAGACATTTACTACAAATTATTCCATTAGTTTGTAATCTGAGAACAAAGTCACCAAAAGAGACTATTTCTACCTTTGATTTTATTCTAATGTAATCAAAAGAATAACTTTTGTCATTTTCATGATGTGTGCTTTTAAGCTGCTGTTATTCTTTTAATATGGAGTATTACTGTGTTACTTGACCATATAATGGTGTCATAGTTGAATTTTATGTCAAACTGTGCTTTTCAGATTTGTTTTAGAAGTGTTAAGACGCTAATCCAAGTATTTTACCTCTTGGAGTCTGTGCGTCTGTCTTTTTCCTAAACATTTCTCTCTGCTGCTGGCTGTAACCTTGGGTCGAGATAACAAGTGAACAGCTCGACTGTTTTTCTTGTGAACCAATGGAAAAGAGACGAGTTACTCTCATCTCAGATCCTTCCTTAAGTTCTAAGCTGTTGCTGGAACGGATGAGTTTGCTAGGAGCTTCAAGACATGAAGACGTCCCAAAGAGCTGAATGAATGCCTGTCACCCGCCAAGGACAGTCATTCAGCTAAGGATTGTATAACATGCTGTTATGAATCCATTTCTAACGAGCGTAAGCTCAAAACTTTGTTTATTCCTTCCTGGAATAAGCTTATCTTGAAGTCAGAGGCCAGGAGCTGACATATTTTCTGATGACCAAGCGGAACCCAGGAGACGTTGAAAACGTAAACGAATAACCAGTTCGGACGAACTGGGCCTGAAGGACTGTGCATCTTACAGGCTGGTGTCATCTCTTTATCAGACTCGTCGTCGAAAGGTAAAGAGCTGTTTACAAACGTACCTGGATTTTAGCAGAAATCTGATGAGAAGTGTCACTTTTGGTAACATGCTCAAGACAATTTCCTTTAACCCATCTCTCCATCTTTCCTCCTATCTTTTTCCCTCAATTCTAAGCTGGAAACTATTTTAAGCTAAAGAGCCCTCAGACTAAATATGTTTAACATCCAGTATTGAAGTCTGTTGTGTTAAATTTAACTGTGCTGACGTATTAAATTGAAAGAAAGTGAAATCATGCCAATCAAGTGTAATGGTGTTAATTTAGTTGATTCATTTTAAATAAATGATAGTGTCTCTTTGACATATCAAGCTAAGTTAACGTGTCCATTGTCACTCTATGGCTTCTGTTTTATTTATCCATCATAAAGATCACAGAAATATTGGGTAAACTGAAAAAGAAAAGAATCCGTGAAATTACTATTCAATCTGAATAAGTAAATTAATTAAGGTAAAGAGGTCAGTATTAATATTGACCTCCTCATAATCCTTTACATCTGGTGGCACCGTACGTGTTTAAGTACACAATCTGGTGGCCTCGTACCGGTTTCTGAAAGTTTATTGTTAAATCTGTGATCTCTCATGAACTGTAACATCATGTTTGCATATTAGGATCCAAGTTTTAAACTCTGAGGATAATAATTTTTGGCTGGAGTGTTCGAGACAGGCAGATTCTGCATGTTTTTATCATTTGAGGCTGAGGGATTGTTATTTGTTCAACTCTTTTACACGCTGTTGGAAGCTTTTAGGTGAGGTTTTTGTCAGCCCGTGGTCTGTGGGGGTTCTGGTTCCGGTCCAGTTCACGCAGACTCCTGTACAAAGCTTTGTTTGACCGCCGAGTCAAAGAACCTGAAAGCTACTTTAACATCTACAAGATTGCTGTGTGTGGTATTTTACATGTTAGTGCAGGTCAAAGAAGCATATTACTGTTAGAACGTGTCGGATAGTGGTTCTGTTCAGACCCGATTCCTGCTCCATTAAAAAGTGGACCGGAACCGACCTTGAAGTGGCTCCAAGCGACTCTGTGTTTGTTCTACAGCTGCAGTGCTGGGTTACTGAGCGTAGCTAAGTTGTGCCTGTTTTAAATGTGATTGCCACGTTTCAGAATTTTGGGAAGTATACAAGGTCATGAATATTATCAGTCTTTATGCTTGTATGTTTCGTTGTTGTGTTCTGTCATGTGCTTTGCAGGATTGTGGACGGAGGTTTGGTGTGTTTGCCTTGTGCTCTTTCTGTGGACAATTGTTGTTTTGTTGTCTCACTTTCTCTTTTCTTTCTTTCTCTCTATTAAAAAAAAAATACATATTGGAGTGAGAGGATGGCTATAAGGTGTGAAGGGAGGCCATCTATAAATGGAAAAAAAAAAAAAGAATTTTGGGAAGTTAATTTGAAGCGTTTGAGTTGATTAAGAGTCTATAAGGTTGCGCTCTGCTGTGCTAAGCTAACGTTAAAGAGACGTGTCATGCATGTTTGTTTATGAGCTGTGATTAGATAAAACGAGAGCTGTGAGCTGTCAATCACTCTCGTAGCGAGCGCTGATTCGCTGGATTGGGAACGCACGCTGTTGCGACCAGCCCACTTTGTCGTCATTTCCGGGACTGCATTGGTCGAAGGTAAGAAACTACATTCACCATCCGCTCATTCTCAATCAGTGGAATTGAGAACTGAACTGATTGAGAATGAGCGGATTTGATACCTGGACTATTGAGAATTAACTTTCTTACATTCACCATGAATGCTTGGGAATGAACTACAAGCGCTGTGATTGATTGGTTGACATCACGTATCTGTGTAGCGAGCTCCGCCTCGCTCAGCAGAGCTGGTGACGCGCTGCGTCGACCCGCCCATTTTGTCGTCATTTCCAGGTGCAATTTGGGTGACAAGCAGTTCACTCTCACAGAACAAACAGATTTCACTGAGAGTTTAAAAACTCATTTGAAGCCATCTAAACTGTCTAACCACATACCGGTAGATTTGTCTCTGACAAGAACGTGGTTCAAGTGCTTATCACGGACACACTAGAAACTAACTCTAAAAGTCTCCTCGTGATAACATTAAGACTTGAAGCTGCCCCCTGTTGGTTAGAAGACGTTAACAGATGAATTTTCTCATAAGAAGTCAGCATTTTTATGGTGAATTACCAGCTTTTAAAATTGTTCTGTACACAAACAATAACTCCTGTTTATTCTAAATACAAATTTTAGAATAACAGAGGTACAGACAAACAATTTATGCTCATTTTAAATACTGAAGAGATTTAAAATAACACTCAAAAAAGCATTTTTTTAATTTGATTTTCAAATTAAATTAAAAAAAAATGATGGAGAAGCTCTTCACATCTCTGAATTTTAAACAGAATTGGTGTGCACAACTGCACACTTTTAGTTAAAAATGGCATTTTTAACATTTTTCTGTGTACAATTAATGACTCCAGTTTATTTTAAATAAAAAGTTTAAAATAACAAACAAAATTACATTTTTCAATCCAGATAACTGCAGAAAAACTCAAACAGTTTTATTGAAACTGAAATACATTCTCTTGGAGCAAAATAAAACAAAATCTGCTAACATTTTAGTGTGAACATTGCATTTATTTGAAATCTTTAAGAAGGCGTTTGAGTGAAAGACAGAAAACATTAAGCGTGGTTTAATAGTAATTGTTTTAAAAGATAGGTCTATTAAGTTAATACGGCCACGAAGGCTTAACTTACCATATTTTTCATTGAAGGTAAAACCTAAAACAAATAAAAAGGTACTGAATGAATAAAAGACTTGTTTATAGATTACAGGAATAAACCCAGAAAGCTGTTTTAGTTAAATAACTCACCGCTAAGAAAGCATTTATTTGCATACACTATAATAAATACCGTCTTATTGATTCAAACAAAATCAAAACAAAAAGATGGGAGATGACAATTATGATGAAGCTTTACAGCTGCTCACAGGAATGCTTGAATGGTTAATGCAAAATAACATTCGCGGAAGAGAAAAATTTCAACAAGAGAAACGAGTTAAAACGTGAGATTGAACAGCTTAAAATAAAACGGTGTGCTATGAATGGTTTTGATGTTCGTCAACTCCCTGACCCAATCTGGTTAAAAACAAAACCAGAGCGTGAACTACATTACCAAGAAAAGGTCAAATCCCACTCGCTGGAGCTGGAAGGGACAAGTTCATCAACTCCCTCTCCTAAAAAAGGCGAGAAGAAACATGTTTTTCAAACTAACAAACCACGACATGTTGATGCCCGCTGGAACTATGAACCGCAGTGGCTCAGACAAGACCCAGAGTACGGAAAACGATTTCAAAAGGGGGGCGCACGTCCTAAAGATAAGAAAGATGGTCACAAAAGTAAACCATATCACAAAAGGGGGTCCGAACAGGAACCCCCAGTTCAAGGACAAGCCCCTCCTGCCCCTCGAACGGAACAGTCCGAGACCGGCAAAAAATCACAGAAGTTCCAGAAAAAAGGCAACATACCTCTAAGCTCTGAGGAGATAGTGGACATAAGTTGGTTGTTTGAAAACTTGAATGATACAGAGGATGACCGAACTGGTACAATGCGTGACATTGTCTTTGATAACTCCGAGCACACAAATAACCAGCTGCTCAAAGCAAAGATTGAATTGATATGGCAGAAGAGCAAACGACAAAGAGAAAAACTTCTCAAAAAAGGCCTTGAGCTACAACATCAGTTTAAACAATCAGTGATGAAACAGTGCGCTGTAACTGCTTTTGAGGCTCACATGCAAAACAAAACACCCTCTGAGGTGTGCCCAGGTCAAAAGGTCGTATCCCAGTCGCTAAAAATAGGAGAGGTTCTCTCTCCTATAGAAAGCGAGAATAAACACCGTCGTCTCAATGGCCCTCTGACCTCGGAAGAGGTAGAGAACATACGTCGATTGTTAAAAGAGTTGGATAATACTAGCAAGAATGAACAAGATTTTCAAACTGACATACAACGAAATGTTGGTACCAGCTGGAACAGTGACTCAAAATGGTTTAAAGGGAGCCCCGCCCCTAAAGCACCTCAGATTGAAAAATCTGAGACAAGCAACGAACCACAAAAGGTAGGTGTTCACTCTCTAAGAGACCCACAACGGTTCAGATCGAACCAGGTGGGTGAAAACCAAGGTCCATCGGTGGGTGGACTTCAAAAGAAATTGAAGTATGAGGACCTATACTCATGTAACTATGCGTGGTCCCAACAGAAACCCCCGAGCCTTGGAACTGCACCTCCCGCGCCTCGAACAGAACAGTTCGAGACAGGCAAAGAGTCACGAATGTCCCGGAATAATGGCCCAACACCTCTATGCTCGGAAGAGACAGAGGAAGTAAGTAGTTTGTCAGTAGATTTGAATGTTACTGTGCTTGACCAACCTGATACAATGAGTGGCGTTATCATTGATAATGACACTATCAACATTGACCAACCTGGAGCGATGTGTAGCACTGTCTTTCACAAAGACTCAGAGCACACAAATAACTCAGCGCACACTA